>JBBYHK010483544.1:0-17338 GCA_038382065.1 Adansonia grandidieri | reverse complement strand
TGATTATTTCCTTTACACAAACGATGCACTTGCATTTGTGTTAGATTCCACCAAACACCATGGTGTGGTTAGTACCACAATTATTAGGAGGAAGTAAGCCTTCGGCCTTCATGAGTAACCCTTTGCATAGACATGGCAAAACCTTTCGAGGTGTAAATTACTTGTGTCTATCGTGAGTACCCTTTTATATTTGCACAAGGAAATACATCCACTGGATAAAACCCATTCTGCCAAACTTGCGAAGGGCCTAGGATCAGGGTGCCTTGACTATCCTTACTGGAAGGAAGAGCAATTTGGATACCCAATTAGGCATCAACTTAAACCATATAGTGAACCATAAGAGCTAAACCATGTCAAACCACACTGGATTGTTGCTAGAATAGCCTAGAGAGTAGGATCACTCAGGGAAACACTTTTGACCTTTACTTTTATATACCATGGTTACATAGACAACGATAGGTGAATATTGTCGCCCATATTTGTCATTTTTATTTTCATGATCATTTCTTTAGGATATGCCATCATGCTTAATGACAAATGTTCTTTAATAAATGGGTGATGATAGGCAAATACCATTACCTGCAATGCCATCTTAAAATAGTTATATTTGACCAAAATAAGTTGTCATCCTATCCAAATGATGGCTTAACGTATACTCACTATAGAGGGTGATGAATTAACGTCACTACTTAAATATTCAATCTTAGTCCTCATGAGGTATCATGTTACTTCATGAAAAGGCAATTTTTAATGTGGACACGCCATTAGGCTATCCGTTTAATGTCTCAACATTCATGATCATCATATCTGCCCCTAGGCATTGTATTGCCTATTCCTAAGGAAAAATTTTATGATGCACTATTATTACGATTCTCTTATTCCTTTATCCTTATGCTTATTATCTAATATGGTTATTGACTTATTTCCATTTTAGCTTTTCTTTTTCATTCATGTATCATTTCAGCATAATCATTTTCATCATGATTTAATTGGCTAATGGTTTAGTGTTCATCAAGGGGTGTCTGTCATAGAGCAATAGTTCCTTTTAGATTTGAAACCCTTTGAGAAAGTCTGAGCATGGTTAGAGCACCAGTAGCGTGACGACAGAAACATCCTTAAACCCAAGTATGTCTTAACAGTGCATGAAAAGGTCAAGATAGGGTACTATCAGAATGACTGGCAAGACCTGAAGCATGTATGGACCAGTTGGAATAATATGGAGAAAGAATTATTCATGAAAAGATATAAAGACATTGTCCTTTTGCTCTAGGTGTTTGGATGTTGGTTTATTGCAAGCAGTATATCAATGTTTCATATTCAATCAGGAAGATTTAGTTCCCACAGTGGATGAGTACACTGCGTTACTCAATATTGAGAGAGCCAAGACTAATAGAATATATTTCAAGGCTTTACAACGCCTAACCTTTAGGAAGAGATTAGCCTAGATTGTTGGTGCATCTGAGACTTGGATTGAGAGTCACATGAAGATGAAGGGGAACAGTGAGTGCATCTAATGGGTTAGCCTGAAGGAAGCAATAGTGAATACCATTGACAACTGAAAGATTCAAGATATCTAAGCTTCAGTAATATATGGTGTAGTCATATTACAAAAACATTAGGCTATGTTGAAGCTATAGTAGTAGATCTCTTCTCTCGATTGTGCTACAACATCAATCCCGCACTAGTTATCATTGCTGAAACCATCTGAGTTCTCAGTTTTTGCAAGAAAATGGGTACAGTTCATTTCATCGGATGTGCACCACCTTTTCACATATGGCTCGTCAGTCACTTTTGTCCTAAAGAAAACAGGAAGTTGTGTACCTTTTTACCTAGTTTTAGCCCTGTTCCCAAGGTCTTCGAGAAAGAATGGCTTTAGGACAAGTCTGAAGAGCAATGGGTCTAGAAACTCCAAAACCTTAGTGGAGAAAAGGTAACATGGAAAGCCTTTTGGTTCTCACCATGAACAATCATATACTGGTGTGGAGATTATAATTTTGTGTTGCTCATAGGATTATGGCAAAGCACTAGCTATGCACCTACTCTGGTTCTTCGGTAATTTTAGTGCCGATAATTTATTTTCTTTGTCCAAGACCTAATATCATGGGATTTTGACTATGGTGAGCCTGATTATAAGTTAAAAGTTTAGCTAGCCTTTCATGCATGGAAATAGACTCTTTGTATGGAGAGGTATTAGTGAGGAAGTAGTATGAACAAGGGATATGATAGTGGAAAACCCATCGTATCAATGACTTCTTATCTTTCTCTACCGTTGGAACATCACAAGCTGCAGTTGAGGGATTGCCCTTTAAGAAGAAATTACTTAGGCAAGAGTTCGAATAAGAAAGGACAACCTTCACCAAGGAAATTACTTGCTTAAAGAAAGAAAAAGGTTAATTAGAAATAGACCTCTACCTCCAAATTGTCAAAGAAAAAAGTTGTCTCAAGGATGATCTAGAGAGTTTGAGGAAAGATTACATAGCACTCAATAAAGCAAGCAAGTCTTGATGCCTTGGAAAGTCATCAGTTAAGTGGAACCAAAAATTAATACCCTTAAGAAAGAACTTCACCGATGTAAAGAAAAGGTTAGGGCCAATAGGGAGAAGCTCGTTAGAACTCATGACCTCATATCAACCTATTAGAGGAAGAATGAATGATTAAAAGCTTAAGTCCAAGATATAAAGGTAGACCATGTCGAGAATACAACTTTGACACTTTGAATCCAATATCATAGGCATTATCTACAAGCTTGCCAAGACCAAATCAATGAACTAGCAAGAGCCTTTGACCAGCAAGAGCAAAAGTGGCTATAGACAATTGATCAAGGAAGCCAAAACCATCAAGATCACTAATGCCATCTCACCGAGTAGATTTAGGTGACCAAGTTGAAAGTCAAACACATGATGAATATGGTGAGATCCTTGATGTGTAATATTCTACCTATTAGAGCCCATGAACGAGAATTATTATATTTTTTGAAACATGTGATCAAGCAATGTAACCATGTCAGGCAGTTCCAGATGTAATCATGTGTAATTAGGATATTTTGTTGCTTTAATGAAAGATGCTATTGGTGAAGCGAACCCTTTATCCAATTATCCTTTTTGTATTTGTATGATTAACTTAATTCTTTCATTGTTTATTTCATTCATATTAATAGTAATTTATCTTCATAATTGCATACTCACTTCATCGCATCAAACATATTCATGAGACATCATAAGAGCCTAATCCGTTAATAATTTAAAGTGAAGCTGCTTTAAAATATGAAACCTATAGTACGTCATGGGTATAACACTTGTAACCGTCAAAAAGCCATGAAGAATGATCACCAAGCCCACATTGAGAGACTTGAACTCATGAATAAATAGTCTAAAGAGAAATCGCTCCATAGAAATGAAGAACTCTAAGCTCAGATTGCAGAATTGATTAAGCCATTGTACGAGGCTTTGAAGGCAAAAAGGGCAAACAAGCACAATTAATGCAGGCAAAGAACCAGCTACCAACTAATCTCGAGAGTAACTTGAATAGTGGTATTGAAGCCACCAATGCTCAAGAAGGAGCATTGCATTGGCAACATCCTCCGGTAGCAAATGTCTCCTTAACTCAGCCAATCATGTACATTAATCCTATGGCAGCATCTTATTTGGTTTAAAGATTTTAGGCTGCAGGCTCTTCACCAGCAAGGCCTGTAGTCTTAGATCTTGATAAGCAAATAGAACAAGAAAAAGCAAAGAGGTCATCAAAAAATGATGAAGACTTAAATAAGTATTAGTCACTAGAGAAGCACCTTCAAACTGTTGAAAGAAGTGACAAATTTAGGATCGTGGATTTAAAATTGTTGGGATTAGTTAGTAGTCCCATCATCCTGCCTAAATTCAAAGTGCTAGATTTCAAAAAGTATAATGGGACTACTGATCCCACTACCCACCTTCACATGTATTACCGTAAAATGGTTGGATATAAAAAGAATGAGAAACTACTAATTCATTACTTTTAGGACAATCTGACTAGGGCCGCTATCCGATGGTATATAGGGCTTGATCTCAGGAGAATTTAGATGTGGATGAATCTAGCTCATGCTTTCCTAAACAAAGATATGCATGTATTCAATTTGGCTTCAGGTCGCCTCTCCCATATGAACATGGAAAAGAAAACCTTTGAGAGCTTTAGGCAATACGCTCAAAGGTAGAGAGCGAACGTAGCTCAAGTTCATCCTCTTTTGACTAAAAAAGAAATTACAGCTATATTTGTTAGCACCCTGTGAGCTCCCTACTACTAAAAGCTAGTAGGAAACGCCATGAAAAATTTTACTGAAATGGTTATGTCTGGTGAAATGATTGATAACACTATCAAAAGTGGTAGGTTACCAATTGGAGAATCATCCAGGTTGGCCAAGAAGCCAATAAATAAGGGTAAAGAGAAAGAGGTGAATACTGTTAGCTAAAGTTATGCCAAGTTTAATCAAAATTCACATCTGACATAGGTAGTGTATTTCTTAACCATGTTGAATTTGGGTTTTAACCCTTACTCATCAACACCACAACCACTTCATTCTATTGAGTTCACTCTGATAATAGTTTTACATTGAATCCCATTCAAAACATGACCCAAGGTGCATAACCTTGCAGTGTGAACAATGCAAGAGCTCTAAATAATCAACAAGTGCCTCGAGGAAGGGAGCATTTTGAGCCACTCGCCTACTCCTACAAAGAGATTTACTTTCATTTATTGGTAAGTCAACTAGTGGCCTCGATATTCATAAACCCAAGATCACCATCGTATCCTAAGTGGTATGATAAGAATGCCTACTGTGAGTACCACATTGGAGCACAAGGTCATTCTATTGAGAATTACACCTCATTTAAGTGAAAGGTACAGGTTTTGATAAAAAAAAAGTGTGATCAAAGTCGAATAAAGGCTTGGACCAAATATTGGAGCCAATCCACTCTCTAACCATGTAGAATTAAGAGTGAATGCAGTAATCGACAAGAAAAGTTGTTGAATCAAAAGAAGCATTAGAGAAGTCAAAACACCAATGAATAAGGTCTAGCAAGCTTTTGCAAGAGTTGGAATAGTCTTAGACATAAAAAATCAAAGCAAATAAATCATTGGGCCATCTTGCTACCATTGCGGTCAAAGGCACAATCTGCAATGTTGCACATCATTCTTAAGAATGGTCTAAGGGATAATGGACCAGTCTAAGATTGAGTTTTATAAGGAATGGGATAAACACATCAGTTTGTTTATTAATGCCATAGATGAGGAGAGGCCTACTGATGACTAGATCTCAAGTTATCTGTTTTTAATAAGCATAGAAAAAATTTTAGGCAGTACACTTTGAGATAGATAGAAAAGGCTGCCCAAATTCATCGCTTGTTGATAGGAAAAGTGATGACTATCAGATTCAGTGGCACATTACGAGCCCCTTATTACAAGAAGATAGAAAAAAACTTCCCAAAAAATCTTTGTAGAAGTAGTCAAACTCTATGGAATAATCAATGAGGCCATGAAAAATGAATCAAGTAGAAGAGATATCTGCGAAGGCAAAGGAAAAGGAAAAAAAAAAGGCTTGTCAACAACCAAAATTTGACACTGAAGTCAGTTCATCTCAAACTTATACTAAGCTAGATCTAAGTAAAATGGTTATTGAAGAAAACTATGAGATTGTAGAAAACATAAAAGAGGTTAGGACAGTAATGAATTTGGTTTGGCAAATCTTGGTGCAAGCTAAATTGGTTAATGCTGCCGAAAAAATAAAGCAAAAAATTTTTGACTTTTGTGATTTCCATACCATTTACAGCCATACTTTTTAAACATGCAAAAAGCTCCATGTTATGGTTCAAAAGATGATGAACAAGGGTAGCATCGAATTCTATGATAAAAAGTGAAGCCCATATATCAAGTTTGCAAATGCAATATTGTCTGTCGACACTATGGAAAAGAAAAGAGCAATCTTCCTATGAGGTTGGAAGGCCATTGATCTTGTTCGACAATCGACCAAGAGTCAAAGCTACCCTTATTCATACAGTGCCAAATATGATCATTCAACTCCCATCTCTTTTCCCTTATAAAGAGGATAAGGTAGTTCCTTGGAACTATGAAAGCAAAACTTTAATCATCAGAGAATCTAGTTAGCAAGCAACAAATGTTGATCTTTTAGGGGTAAGTCATCTAACTCAAAGTTGTAGATGTTATGCCCCAGTAGCATCAAAAAGCAAAACTTAACAAAGCCCAAAGTCTGCAACCAAAAATTCAGAGTTGACAGCTATCAAGGAGCCAGTGAATGAGAAAGAAGCTACAAAATTCCTTAAGTTCATCAAGCACAGTGAATACAGCATCATCGATTAGTTAAACAAGCAAATTGCTAAGATATTTGTGTTATCACTACTGTTGAACTTTGAAGCTCATAAAAATTCCCTCCTTAAGGTTTTGAATAAGGCTTATATCCCTCCCAACATCTTTATAGGTTAGTTGGATCGCCTAGTGTGCAATATCACTATTGACAACTACATATCTTTCAATGGTGATGAAATCTTTTAAGGAGAAAAAGGAAACTACAAAGCCCTTCACATCACTACATACTACAAGCACACCATGGTGCCTAATATGCTCATTGATAATGAGTCAGCACTAAATGTAATGCTTGTGTCATGCTTGAACAAGCTCCCATTGACTCATCTTATAGCTAGAATAGTCGTATGGTTGTGCAAGCATTTGATAGGATTTGTAGAAATGTTATGGGAAACATTATCATTCCACTACAAATTGGCCCATGCACTTATGATATTGACTTCCATATGATGGACATTGCTTTATCATACAATTGCCTGTTAGGAAAGCCTTAGATTCATTTTGCAGGGGTAGTACATCTTCTTTACACCAAAAGTTGAAATTCAATATTAAGAACAAAGTTGTCAATATCAGAGGAAAAGAATATATCATTGCTGCTACCTCAACTGATGCCCTATATGTCAAATGTAACAAAGATATCCCAAAATCCTCTTTCCAATCCTTTAAGTTTGTCAATGCCATTTATGTCAAGCAAGGGTTGCCAATAGTTAAACCTTACCTATCAAAAAGCACTTATATGGGTCTGAAGTTAACTGTCGACAAGGGTGCCTACGCTGGAAATGGACTCAAAAAACACTTCTAAAGGATTATAGAAGCCTTGAAAATTGTCAACTAGATTGACAAAAGAGGGTTAGGATTCAATCCCAGTGCATAACAGAAAAAAAACAAGCTTAGAAGAATTGTGAGAAATAGATGGCTCATATGTCGAGACAAGACATAAGATATGAGCTAATGGTATTTCCAACCCTTCAAGAAAGTTTTCACCCAAGAGGACATGTGAATACAAGCTTCACTAATGTTATGCTCATACTGAGCAAGGAATTTGGGGATTTCTCTATCTATGCAATTTATGAACCAAAGGGATGTCAACGATGGACTGAGAGATTGGTATGTGCCCTTCAGGATTTTTTTTTAAGTGTTTGGACTAAAACTGAGATTCCTATACTATTCAAGTTTGTTTTAAAGTAATGCTATGAAATAAACCTTCATGCTTTCACCTAAAACCATTATAGGATCCTCTGTATGAGCATCTTTTATTGAGTATTATCAATGAAAATGATTAAGCATTATACATTTCATCCTTTGTGTTCATAATTCTTGTCAACTTTTAGGCCTTTCTCTATATATTTTTCAACCTATATTATTTTTTTCCATATTTTTAGGTACCTCGATGAAGCTGACATTAATATTTATACTGATACTTAATAAATCAATTTCAAGTAACCAATCTACATAGGTGAGGTCGAGTCAGAAGAAAGTTATGAAGAGAACCCTATACCTCCATACCTCTAGAACTGCCGAGGCTTATTGAATAGGAAGAAAAACATATATTACCTCATGAAGAACCCTTTGAGACCATAAACCTTGGAATGAAAGAAGACCAAAAAGAAGTCAGAATTAAAACTTCATAAAACCATCAATTTGAACTGAACTAATAAGTCTTCTCCAAGAATTTAGTGATGTGTTCGTTTAGGCCCAAGACATGCTTGAATTAGACACTAATATTATGGTCCATAAACTTTATCTCAAATATAAGTGTAAGCCCATACAATAAAAAATTAGAAGGATGAAACCCGAAATGCTTCTAAAGATCAAAGAAAAAGTGAAGAAACAATTTGAGGCAGGATTTCTCGAAATAGCAAAATATCCTGAATGGATAGCCAATATAGTCCCAGTTCCAAAGAATGATGGTAAAGTGCAAATATGTGTAGACTATAAGGACCTAAACCAAGCCAACCTAAAAGATGATTTCCTTTTACTTCACATTGATACCCTAGTAGACAACATTGCCAAAAATACACTATTTTCCTTCATGGATGGATTTTCAAGTTATAACTAAATTAAAATGGCAGTTTAAGACATGGAAGAAACCACCTTCATGACCATGTAAGGCATTTTTTACTATAAAGTGATGCCCTTTGGGCTTAAGAATGTCGAGGCAACCTATTAGAGGGTAGTGGTAACATTGTTCTATGATCTCATGCACAGAGAAATAGAGGTCTACATGGATGATATGATCGTTGAATCGCCAAAAGAGAGTGAACATATAGCCAATTAGGAAAACTCTTCAAATGTTATGCAATTATCAACTTAAGTTAAATCCTACCAAATGCATATTCGATGCCACATTCGGCAAACTATTAAGCTTCATTGTAAACAAAAAGGAATAAAAGTCGATCCCAATAAGGTTAAACTCATTTAGAATCTACCACCACCTCAAACTCAAAAAGAAGTAAGAAATTTCTTGGAAAGGTTCAACTCCATAGCTTGATTCATATCTCAATTGATGACAAATGTGATCCAATTTTTTGCTGGTTTAAAAACAAAAATCTTGAAGAATGGAATGAAGAATGCCAAGTAGCCCTCCATAAAGTCAAACATTACCTTTCGAACCTTTTGGTACTTGTGTTACTAGTGCCCAATTAACCTCTAATCCTGCACTTATTAGTTTTTTACAAGTCAATAGGTTGTGTATTAGGTCAACATGACAAGTTAGGTAAGAAACAATAGGCTATCTACTACCTCAGCTAAAAGTTCATAAAATATGAAAATAATTATTCAGTTGTAGAGAAGCTACGTTACGCTCTAGCTTGGACGGCCCAGAGGTTAAGACAATACATGTACCACACTACATGGCTAATTGCCAAACTCGATCCCATCAAGTATTTGTATGAAGCTCTCGCCTTGTACGATATCATGTACATGAACGAGAAAACCATCAAGAATAGCGCAATAGCAGACTTCTTGGAAAGCTAAGCAATGGATGACTATCAGCCTTTAGAATTTGAATTTCATGATGAAGACTTGATGTGCATATATAAGGTAGAGAACACAGTTGAGTGCAGTTCATCTTGGAAAATAAACTTTGATAGAGCTTCAAATGCTGGGGCATGGAATTAGGGCAATTCTTATCTCCCCTGATAGAAACCACTACCTTTCACTAGAAGATTAAACTTCGATTGTACCAATAATATAGCTAAATATGAGGCCTACATCATAGGACTTTAAGCAACCATTGAAAGGGGCATTCAAACATTGTAAGTGTTTAGAGATTTAGCCCTAGTCATCTACCAACTAAAAGGAGAATGGGAAACACGTGATGCTAAACTAATCCACTATCAGAATCTAATCTTTTAACTCAGAAAAGAGTTTAATGATATTAACTTTCGACATATACCTTGAGAAGAGAACCAAATTGCTAATGCCTGAGCCACCTTATTGTTCATGTTAAAATCAATTAAGAATCAGATGGTGCTCCCATTCAGATGAGTATCTATGTAGCCTTGGCATTTTTCAAAATGTTGAGGAAGAAAAGGACAGCTTGCCATGGTATCATGACATCCTTTAGTATATCAAGGATCGACAATATTTGAAAGATGCCACCAAAACTAACTAGAGAACCATTCGAAGGATAGTTGCAAGCTTCATTCTGGATGATGAAATTTTGTACAATAAAGGTTGGGATCAAGTACTAGTTTGGTGCGTAGATTCTTTCGAAGCCAAAAAAATTCTTGAAGAAATCCATGAACGAATTTGTAGTACACATGCTAATGGACACTGAATGGCAAAACAAGTCATGCAATTAGGCTATAAAAGGATTGCATTAACTGTCCTAAAAAATGCCATAAATGTCAAATCTAGCAAAAAATCCATGTCCCACCGAGACCTTTACATGTTATGATAGCATCGTGGCCTTTCTCTATATAGGGCATGGACATAATCGAACCGATTACCCCTAAGGCTTCTAACTGGCACTATTTCATTTTGATTGCTATCAATTATTTAACTAAGTGGGTAGAGGCAGCTTCTTATGCCAATGTCACCAGATCTGTTGTATGCAAATTTATGGAATGGGACGTCATTTGTAGATATGGTCTTCTCGAGCATATCATTACTGATAATGCACGCAACCTAAAAAACAAAATGATGGAAGCAGTCTGCTCTTAGTTTAAGATTCAACTTCGAAACTCTATCCTATACCGTCCCAAAAATGAATAGGGCAGTTGAAGTAGCCAATAAGAATATCAAGAAGATAGTTGAAAAGATGGTTGAAACGTAAAAAGATTAGCATAAAAAGTTTCCTTTTTGCTTTACATGCCTATTGCACGGTAGTATGAACTTCCATGGGTGCTACCCTATTCTCCTTGGTCTACGGCATGGAAGTTAATCTATCTATCAAGGTTGAAATCCCTTTAATGAGAGTCTTGATGGAATCATAATTTAAAGAGGTAGAATGGGTCAAGAACTAATATGAGCAAGTTAATCTTATCGAAAATAAAAGAATGAAAGCCATCTATCATGCGTAGATGTATCAAAAGTGCATGATGAAAGCCCATAACAAAAAAGTCCATCCTTATTAATTCTAAGAAGGTGACTTGGTACTCAAACAAATTCTCTGATCCATAAAGATGCTCAAGGAATATAGACCCCAAATTTGGAAGGGCTATATGTGTGAAATATGTACTTTTTGAAGGAGCCCTAGTCTTAACCGAGATGGACGACAACAATCTACCCAACCCTATGAACTCTGATTCTATCAAGAAATATTATGCATAAAAAGATTTTATGATGAAAACTTGAAAGAGCATCCTAATTCTCCTTTTCATTCTATTCTTAAAAAAAAAAAAAAAACCTCAGATGAAAACCCAAAAGGGCATCCAGGAAAACAAACTAGCTTGAGTGACTAGACTCTCCCTTAGTTGAACCAAATCAAGCCTAACCATTACTAGCTTAAACCAAAACCAATTCAACTCACAACCCCGATCAATGCACCAAATCATAATCTAATTCACCTATTCTACTCAAGCCTACTCCATTGGGTCCCATCATTACCTATACTTAAGAAATAGCCTCAAGCCTTGTATCCTACCATAAGGCAATCTAAAAAATCTTCTTGTGAGCTGACCAACTCCAAATGGTTAATTACTCGAGAAAGGTTTCCAAGGACACTCAGTGCAAGACTCATGTCATCAGCATTAAAGGCTAATTAGCCAAAAAAACTGCTTTTAACTTTTTTATATCTTGAAATCTTTTATGATCCCATAGTTTGTCATAACTTATACCTTCTTTCTTTGAATGAAATACAATTACTTGATTTATTGAAAAGTCTTTTCATAACCCTACATTCCATGTTGCATTATGTTTGTCATTTAATTGATAATGCTTGATAAATGAACAAGACTAGGAGATTTTCTAACATTACTTGAAAAGATGGAAACTTTGTAGGAATTTTTCTTCAATAACTAGAGACCAAGAATGAGCTTCGAAACCCACAGTCAGTCTTGCATTCTAAAAAAATGCTCAAAACCTTTCCCTCAATAAAGCCCAACACAAGAATAAGGGGGAATAATCTTTTTCTAGCCTACCATCCTCAACCAAAATTTAGAATAGTCCACCCAGACAACTAAAGACACCTTTGAATCACAATGGACAAAAGAAAACCCCTCATACTCCTTAAACTTAACATAACAAAAGTACCTGAACATGGGCTATCTAAGCTCAGGACTGTCCCTTTAGCTTCCAGAAGTAACTACTGCATTCAAAATTGCTAAAATAGGGTTGGTGAATCCTGAAGTAAAAGATCACCCCATCAAACTTGTTAGACAGAAAACAACTGAAGAAGGCCAAAATTGATCATCAGATCAGGCTTTCAAAATCAGAACTTTTGCATCATTTAGACATGCATTTGCATCCTCATGCATTACACAACATTTAACATCCTTCAAGTACTAGTTCTTACATGCAGAAGTCAAATGAATAGAGAACCTTAGGTCCAACTTTTTGTTATTTAAAAGCCTTGAAAAGCTCCAACTTCTAACTCTCAAAGCCTATATAAACTGGTGGCACTTATGTGGGTTTAAACTCAGGAAACTACCTACCTTAGTCTTCAAAGAGCATGATGCTTACCTAGGTCAAAGCCTACTTAAGCTGATGGCACCTGTCTGGGGTCAAACCTAGAAAATTACCTACCTATCCATAAAGAGCTAGACGCTTATCGAGTAAAGCCCACACAAGCTGGTGGCACCTATAGGGGGTCAAACCTAGGAAACTACCTACCTCAGGCTCAAAAGTAGGACGCTTACCTACCTTAAAGCCCACAAAAGTTGGTGGTATCTATCTAGGGTCAAACCTAAAAACTTACCTACTTTAGTCCATAAAGAGTTAGATACCTATCGAATTAAAGCCCACACAAGTTGGTGGCATTTGTTTAAGGTCAACTTAGAAAGTTACTTGCTTTAATCCATAAAGAGTTGGACGCTTATCGAGTCAAAGCCCACACAAGCTAGTGGCACTTGTCTGTGGTTATTAAAACTAAGAAACTAACTACCTTAGTCGATAAAGAGTTGGACACCTATCAAGTTAAAGCCTGCATAATCCAATGGCATTTATTTAGGGTCAAACCTAGGAAACTACTTACCTTAGTCCACAAAAAGCTGGGCGCCTATCTAGTTAAAGCCCACACATGTTGGTGGCACCTGTTTGAGGTCAAACCCAAGAAATTACCTACCTTAGTCCATAGAGAACTAGATTCAAAGACCACATAAGCTGGTGGCACCTGTTTGTGGTTAAACCTAAGAAATTACCTACCTCAAAGCCTACACAAGCTAGTGGCACTTGTCTTAGGGTTAAACCCAAGAAACAACCTAATAGAGACTCAAACCTTATTAAACTCATTAAATTTTTCCTTTTTGCACATATATTCGACCTACCTTGACATAATGCTAAATGGCTCTCTATTTTTTTCAAGCATATAGAACCATCATCCTACTCGAACAATATGGTGTTTATGTATCTTTGCCCTATTTTTAACACTTATCAACAACCAAAGAGGGGCAGCTGTAGACACCTCAATTTGTCTGGGCTAACTTTTAGCATCCTAGGACTCCATTGAAAGGTGATACAATCAGAAAATAAAAAATAAACTAGGGATAACTGTGAGGTGCCAGGCAAAAATATTTTTTAAGAGGTCTAAAATGCCTATTGGTTGTATTAAAGAAACATGTAAAAATGAAGCATCAAAGGTCAATATTCAGGGTGTCACTAGAGTCATTTAATAAGTGCACAAGTCAAGGTAAAGTAACTCAAAAAGGCACAGGTATGTGCAAGTTATATCGGCACATATGTATTAATACGAAGCTTTTCCATCGTAAAAAATTTAAATTTTTGTGTGTAGTATGGATACATAGGGGTTTGGTCTCAAGACCTAATAAGATGTAATGATACCCATCATGATTCTACCAATACAGACCCTGGCAGTAGCTATAGTTGTAATTTTTGGTAAAATGTATCAGTATGATACTCAAATCCATAAAGTATTGATACAAGTCTCTAAGTCTCAAGACTGGAAACATTTTTTGCTCTTGATATCAATACATACTTCATTGTATTGATACCCATCAGTAAAAGTTACCTTATATGTTGATACATAATATTTTGTATTGATACAGAAAGGCATTTTGCCTAGTTCGAGCCATTTTTTAGCCATTGCACCATTGATGCAAAATCCGATTCAAACATGTTTTTTCACCAAAAATCATCAAAATTCATGCCAAGCTTCGTCTTTGGGCTTGTGATTGGATTTAAATAAAATTTCAAGGCCCAAATAGCCAATAACAAAAGGGACATTTCATGAAAATATGTAATTTGTCAGAAGGCAAGGCTAAATTTTCTCAATGCTCAATTGCACAAAGTAGCCTAGATCCATTTTTTTTGCTAAGAAAACCAATGGGTTTGCATGGGAGTTGAGCACAGTGCCTGATTTCTACATTAGGTACATGCACCAAAACCCTCAAATGCCTGTACTTTTTGCATTTTTTATCTTCATAGTCACATGGCTATATAAGCCAACCTTGGACTCAGCTAATGGGAACTCTAAAAAAATTCTCAGCAAGAAAAACCTTACTTCCAAACATTCCCTCAATATTCCTCAACCAACAAAAACCAAGATACTCTTCTCCATTCTTGGAATACCTAAAAGCCATCACCAAAATTCCTCCTAAACACCTTCATTTCACTCATATTCCCTATCAAAACTGCTCTTTTTTCCATACCTAACTGAAAAGCCCATCATTTTCATCATTCTCTTGCTGTTCAACCTTAAAAAAAGTTCAAAGTTGCTGCTCATAGAAAAAGTTAAAGCCTGAAACTTTTGGTATATTTGCCCCACTTAAGTCTACATATTCTTTGATTTTATCTTAATGACCCCTCTATGTTACCATGACCTTTCTAAGATTCCCATGCATTATTGTTGCCTTCTTCGTGGTAGTCTTAGGATGTTGATGTTCTTTTAATGCCTTGATGTTGCATGGTATGCCAAATATCTTATCTTTCATTCTATCATCAAAATAACCCTTTATTCATGCATTTCCTATCATGTTTCATCTATTTTCATATGTTTAACACATGCTTAAATGTTTTTCATAGCATGCATTGAGTATGTTCATGCACTTTCTTGCATATTAATGAGTCTAATTGCATAAAAATGCTATCTTGAAAATTTTAGCATGCTTCTCTTTGCTTGGATATGTTTATGTTATCTTTTTTAACATGATTTTTGATTCCATTCATAGAGTTGTCATTTTCATTTACCTTATTTGTCACCTCCTTACATTTTTTGTCATCTTCTCCATGTCAAAATGTCATTTTTGTGTGTTTGCATGCTTGCTCGTTTGCTAAAAATTTGATTTTCAAAATAAAAAACCCCATGTTAAGACTATGCTACATTCATATAATGGGGACTAGCATAGACTTAATGTTTTTATTAAATCTATCCTCCCATCTTAGAGATAAACTAAACCTCCCAAGTCTCTATTCATGGAAATAAAATGATGTTTTCTTTTGTTAAAGTATTAAGCCTTAATCCTAAGTCCAATACCCTTTTAGTGACATGTCAACGGGTTATTTCATCATCCCAAACTACTCTGGGATTATGGAATGAACTCATAATGCCCATGTTACTTGTTTCTTTCTATTACAGATGTTCGGATATCCTAGATTCAAGTCTACTCTTAGAATAATCTAAAAATATCGAATAGCCCTCTATTTTGCTATGGTATCATTGTAGTCTAAGTTTGGAAAATCATTTTGAGCTACAAAATATTTTTCATGATTTTTCTAATATTTTTCCTTAAAGGGCATTAAAATCATTTTCCAATGGTGTCTTATTTGGCTTTGTATCATTCCGGATGAGAGAGTTATGATTTTTTGAACCTTTGCTGTCTGAAACCCTTAGAACCAACATCGTGTATTTTGTTTGGGCCATTTTGGCCCATCAAATGATTTTTTGAAATTTTTAAATAGTTTTCCTAAAACTTTTATGAAATTCCCTTTCCAAAAAGATATTGTTCATGATCTAATGATTCCATATGAGATCAAAATGATTTTTTAAAGTCCATTATGCCTTTTCTCCTATAATCATTGCAGTGTTAAAACAGGCCTAACTTTAAGAATTAATTTTGCCTAGAAAATGATTTCTAGGATTTTTTAAAAATATTTTTTTATTAGTCATCATTGAGTTAACTTTTCAACGGTACCTAATTTACCCCTTGAAGCCTTTGGATGCACCCTGAATAAATTCGAGAAAGAAAATAAGGTGCTGTTGTCCCTTATTTTTTAACCCGATTTCAAAAATGCCTTTATAGAGATGTTCGAACATCTCGAAATGCTTCAGATTCCTACTGTACAAACCCTTAAGACTTGAATCAAGGCTTAAGACAAAAATATTTTATACAAATCTTTAGCTTTTTATTTTCAAAATCCTTTTCTTTTTAAAAAAACTTTTCTTCTAAAACATAAAAAAATTTGCATTTTTAGGGATACGACAACCCTATTACTCTAAAGGGATACTCCAACCTTATTTTCTCTCGAATCTAGTCAAGGTTCCTAATTATTTTCTTAATTCATCAAAAAATTTTATCTTTGGGGATACTTTAACCCCATTACTCTAAAGGGATACTCCAACCCTATTTTTAATTAAAAACTCAAATTTTCTCTTTTAATTTTTCTCATAACTTTATTTTTGAGATATTCCAACCCTACCGCTCTGAGGGGATACTTCAACCCCGCTTTTACCTAGAAAAATCCAAAATTTTTCTCTCCTTTGGATACCCTAGATTGTTTTGATTGAAATCTTTTTCATTCTTCAAATCACAATCGAATCCAAACCCATCTCTAAATTGTCACCCTGATCATTCTTCAATGATCAAAGACAATTATGAGAGACATTTCAATCATCCCTCTTTTTTTTTTTTTTTTTGTGATTTTTTGTTTATGATATTATGATATTTTTTTCGTCATACTAACATGTTTCCTTTTTGTGGTGACTACTGTGTATTCATATTTAAAACTTGTTGTCCAATAAAATTTACAAGGTTATGTTCCATGTTGGTATCTCTCCAGTGCCTCATACAAAATATTCAAATTTTTTAAAACTTAGTCCGAAAATTATTTTCATAAAAAACTCCTTATTCTCCTCATACCTCCGCGGTGCAAAGATGGCATAAATCTTCTTTCAAAACCCAGATTTACATTTTTCACCAAAACTTCATGCATAAAAAGGGGATAATATCTAAATAATGACCAAATAAAACCGATGAAGCTAATATAAAGTGAGACTAGTTAGCGGGTATCAATTTTGGGCATCGTAGGGTGCTAATCCTTCCTAAGCCTAACGAACTCTTGAACCTAACCATTGAATCTTTGGACTTCATAGACCTTGAAATTGATGTTTTGAGTTTCGTATCTCAGAATATTGTTTTCAATAAGCATT
>JBBYHK010483504.1:4453-17354 GCA_038382065.1 Adansonia grandidieri | reverse complement strand
TTTTTTTATCATCTTTTTTGTCCTAAAGTCTCTCTCACCAATTAACTCAACCCTAGATTAGCTGTAAGTTCTTTTTGGATGTAATGATTTTTTTTTTTTGGTATGAAATTCAAGTGAATTCATTAGCTTTTGCTCACTCATTGAAAGTTTTATTCTTTTTTTTCCCCATTACTTCCCCCACTTCTTTTTGAAACCAGAGAAAATTATGCTTCAAGCTCCTTTATTTCTTCCTGTATCATTCTCTCTCTGGTTATAGTAATTTTGTTTCCTTATATGCTTAATTTTCTCTTTAGATTGTTTTTCAAGCTTGAAAAAAAAACTTAAATTCTGTAAAGCTTGTGTTTCAATTTGGAACCTATATCTATATAAATGCAATCTTTTACACTACTTGTTTTGGGATTAAGGATGGCTAATCTAAAGTACCCATCTTTCTAAATGAGCTGAAATTGCAGGTGTAAAATGGTTTTACCTTTTTTATTGGAGATGGGAATTGATAATACAGTTGACATTTATTGAGAAACTAATCATAACAACTCAGAAAGTTTGAATTTGTTGGTATTTTATTGTTGTTTGTTGTTGTTGTTGTTGTTGTTGTTGTTGCAGGTAACTGATCTGTTCACAGCTGAAGCTTTCTTCAAAGTATCTGTCGAACAGTTGTAGATCTGCTAGGGGTGGCTTTAGATTCGAAGTTGTACTACAAAGGATCTGCTTTCACTTCAATCATCAGTGAAGGGAAACACGAAAGAGAGATAGAAAGAGGGGAAACTCGACACCTTTTTTCTGGTTATTATATTTACTGTCTGAAAACTCGACACTAGTAAACAACAACCAACAAATCAAACCTTGTTCAAAGTGAGCAAAAAACTGTCTTTTTTATTTTTTAAAAAAGAGTTTTTATTCTTTGTTGGTAATTTCAGGAACAGCTTATTTTATTAATGGGGGGTGTTTGTCATTTTTTAGTCCTTTTATTAAGCTAAATAGTTGTGGTTATGGTGGTGTCCGCCATTTTTAGGGTCAGCTGCAAAAAAAAAAAAAAAAACTAGCTTTAAGTAACTGAAGGAAGAGAAAAAAAGGGAAAGAAAGAAAGAAAAAAGGTTGGTTTCATCCTTCAGATCGGCGTACAACAATTACTGCTTTTCTTTGAACTTAAAACTGAAGCAGAAAAGAGAGTTTTCTTTCTCAGATTCAAGGTATAAGAAGAGCTTTTTTATTTCAACTTTTGTTAAAGGCAAATCGACTTTTAGGGTTGTTTTGTTAAGTCTTATTAGCCCCCCGGTCTTAAGTATATATAAACAACACAAGCGTAGCGGAAATCAGATCTCAGTTCACTCATCCGCTCCTCAGGATCGATCTCCGGCCTTCAGGCTTTCAGCTGTTGTGTTGTTGCAATGGCCAATGATAACTACTTCTACAAGTTTTTATGATGTCTTTGTGCTAAAAAACTTTATTTGAATGATCAGACGCTTTTTACCTTATCTAAATTTTAATTTTTCATATTTCTTTTTTTTTTTTCCTTTTCATTGCAGGCTGCTGATGCTGCAAATTTTCAGGCTTTGCTTTTGAAAGCAGTGCAGGCGCAGCTGCAAAAAGCTTAAACGAGAGAAGGGCAGGGGCAGTCTCCGCCCTACTGACTTGGACCGTGATATGTCAAAGCGTTAAAAAAGGCCTTTTATCAATTCATAGCCAAAGTACTGTCAGTGTAATCGTCATCAATGCAGAGGAAATCTGAATCCCACCGTCACCGCTTCTTCGATTACAGTTACACCATCTCCTTCTCTTTCTCTTTCTAACATTACTCCAAAACCACCCCAGATTTTGTCTCTTTCTCTTTACAACTGAATTAATAAACAACAAAAGAAAAGGTAAGGGAGGGGAGGGGAGGGGAAAAGAGGGGGGAAGGGTTTTGAGTTCATTGGTTTTTGAGAAAGGAATGAAAGCGGTATGGAGGAGGATGGGATTCAGACGCAGGCCTCTAAGTTCTCAAGAGTTGGTAATGGAAGAAATGACTCAAGCAAGATAGGTCAGAGACAGAAAGGTAGTGACAACTACCCTGATGATGAAGAAGATCATGGAGATCAGCTCATCAAAAGGGCTGCTGCAAATGGTGGAGGAGGACGAGGAGGGGGAGGCGGTGGTGGTTTAGCCGACACTGCTGGTACTAATCCGCTTGGAGGTTGGCACCATTCTTCGAGAATTTTTAGGGTTTCTCGAGCCATCGGCGGCAAAGATCGGCACAGCAAGGTATGGACTTCAAAAGGGTTGAGAGACAGGAGAGTGAGGTTATCTGTCACTACAGCTATTCAATTTTATGATCTACAAGATCGGTTGGGCTGTGATCAGCCTAGTAAAGCTGTAGAGTGGCTAATTAAAGCAGCTGCTGATGCAATTGCGGAGCTTCCTTCACTTAACAACTCACCATTTCCTGATACACCAAAGCAATTAAGTGACGAGAAAAGAGCAAGTGGGGGAACTGAACAAGGGTTTGACTCAGTTGATGTAGAGTTAGATGTTGATCCAGACAATTACCAACAAAACCAGAGCCAACACCTTTCTTTGTCCAAATCAGCTTGCAGTAGCACGTCTGAGACTAGCAAGAACTCGAGTTTATCCCTTTCAAAGTCTGAGATCCATGTGAAGGCCAGGGAAAGAGCTGCAAAAGAAAAGGAGAAAGAGCATGAGTCTCGCATTGCACACCACCAAAATGTGAACCCCATTTCTCAAAACTCTTCCTTTACTGAGTTACTTACCGGTGGTATTGGCAGTGTTATTAGCAACAATAATACTAGACCAACAGCTTCAGCACATCAAAACCCCAATGCGGAGCCAGATTTTTTCCACAAAGCTAATACTGCCAGCCAGTGGCCTGTGACTCAAATGGATTACTTTTCAACGGGGCACCTTGGACCACCTTCTTCAAGAAGTCATCCTTCTTCAGGATTTCCCGCACAGATCCAACTAGGAAACTCTTTGCCGCAAGCAATATCAATACCACCATTCACTGTGTCCGGTGAAAATCATCAAGAGTTGCAGCATTTTTCCTTTGCTCCAAATCCAGACCATTTGATGGCAACAACACAACCAGGGCCAGGGGTTGACTACAACCTTAATTTCACAATCTCTTCCGGCCTTGCTGGTTTCAACAGGGGGCCCCTTCAGTCCAATTCTCCATCTTTTTTGCCTCATCATCACTTCCAGAAGTTTTCTTCTATAGAAGGATCATCACCCTTCTACATTGGCACACCACCAGTGGAGAATCATCACCACCATCAGTTTCCAGCTGGATTAGATGGACGCTTGCAGCTCCGCTATGGAGGGGATGGAACGAGGAGCTCAGACCAGAAAGGAAAAGGAAAGAACTAATCAGTTTACTGAAAACGTTTCCTTTTGACCCTCTTTTCTCCGGTAAGCTGAACATACTCATTTAATTGCAGTTCTTCAGTATTAGTTTCTGGCATTCAAGATCTATTCCCTTTTCTTTTAGTTATCTTTATTAGCTTCCATATTTTTGTGCTTGTTTAGCTCCTTTGCCTAATTCATGACAAGGGTTTTTCATTTTCCCTCTCTTTTGCTGATATCCAGAGCTACTTTTTTTTCTTTTATTTTTATTTTTTTTGGATTTACGTGTTTTGCTTGTACATAGCATAGTAGATACTAGATAGTACCATGAAACACTCCATTCTCGGTATTCATAAAGAAGTCTCCCGTTAAGACTTTGTCTTTTTTAATGATTCCTGCATGGATTGCTGTGAATAAGGATCGGCTGGTTGTCTCCATGTTTGTTCTCTTCCTGGTTCCCTTCAACCTAACATCTATGAATCCATGACAGGTGTTAGTTTCTTGGTGGCCAAGCCTTCCAGGGCACTGAATAGAAGTACTATTAAGGTTTAGTATTGACTTAGTTATAAGGTTTAGGACCTTAATTTACTTTTGCCTTAACTGCACCACATGGCCACGGATCAACTAGCTGCCAGGTTTTTGAAATTATTAAAGTCTCTGGAAGATTAGGGGTAAATTAGATCTGGAAAAAAAGGGGAAGAATTCATGCACGTATGACCTCGAGCTCTCAAACTTCAAGACAAATAATGGGTGCTTCCAAGGTGAGTGTTTTTCTAGGTTTTGAAAGGATTGAAGGCAGATTTTAATTTTTATTACATTGAAAAGGAGCTGTCACTGTTCTTACAGTAAAAATTATAAAAATAAAGACAAACAAAGAAAATTTGTCTGTAGTTAGGATTTCATGAAAGTAACGAGATTGAAAAGTAGAAAAAAAAATGATAATTTGGTTATATCCAAAATATATCTTCATTATGAGATATACTTAAATTTGTAAGATCTAACAGCAAATCAATATTAATATTGACCAAATGGATTAATGATAGAAATCAATTAACAAACCTTCCTTTTAGGCCAAAATAGAAATAATAAATGAGCTAACATATGGCAAAAATTATAAATTGCATCTCACCTATTAAAGAAATGTGTAAATAAGCTTCCACTAAAACTTAATAAATTCTGAAGTTAAAGAACTGTAAAAGAAATTGAATGGTGAATGGTGATTGCTAACTTGGCAATTTAAGTATGTGAATTATTTTTGTTTAAGAATTTTTTTTTTTAAAGAATGTGAATAAAAGAATATGTGAACTGCATCTAAGTCTTATCATAAAAGATTAAAAGTAAATATTTTTCCTTGCTTTCATTTGTCTATCACAGTTTATCTTTAGACTTAATAGACCACTAAAGATTTAAGAATGAAAATTTTAAAAATAAAAATGTGCTTACTATTCTAGTATCGTGTTTAATGATAGAAAACAGAAATGAGGATGGTGGTGGAAATAGAAGTTGAGATGATTTAGCTATTATAACTTATGCCCACAACATATATATATATATATATATATATATATTTTAATAAAAAAGCTTACAGCCTCGAGATAAAAAAATAAATTTTAAATTTTGAGATTCTATCGCCTCTTAAAAATCACTGTACAAATTAATTTAGTAAAATTTAAGTATGCGTAGAACATACTCTTCCCAACAAGAATATATAATTCTATTTCCCACAATTAATAGCATTAAAGCAATACAATGACACTTGTACTTATGGATGTTAAAAATTAAAATTTCAAGTAAACTATATATGGAATATAAAGGAAATTAGACATTACCACTAGTGATAAAAATAAGTCAAATCTTCTATGTTTAAATCTTTATTCAGCCTTCCCCCCCCCCAAAAAAAAAAAAAAAAACTTTATTCTGATAATTCCTTAAATTGCTCCTACAATTTCTTAACTTTAGTTAAGAATTTCCTTGTTCAAGAAAAAGGGGTACTTCTTTCTAGAAAACCTAGCAGTCGATTGTTAATGTGTCCTTATAAGGGCAACTTAGACTGCTAGCTAGGGTTATTTCTTTTATATTTTTGAAGGTAAAAAGGGAAAAAACCAGTACTTTAGATTGAGATTATAGGCTTACCTTGCATGCATCATTTTCTTGATGTTTTAAATGTTGCCATTCTCTTGATTCGGCTATATTTTCCAAGGAAAAAGAAAATAAAAAAGTGATTTATTCTCTTTGAAATGAAAGAACACCATAGATTGCCTCAGGCATTTTTATGTAGCTTTGAATAAGGTTGAAGAAGGTTTTTTTCTTCTTTGTCTAATTTAAGAGAAATGTTTTAGGTATATATACCATTTATCACATTGTAGTTGCTTAATATCTTTAAATTAAGGAAATGTTATAGTAAGCTTTTATGTATTTGTATTACATGAATGTTGTTATAAAGTATGAACAATCTGTGGCAGCTTAATGCATTATGCATTTAAGTTGCCATAATTTAAAGCAATAGTACTAGTTTTTTCATACTTGTTTAAATCTCAGAGAAGCTGAAAATTCTATCAATTGAAAGGAAAAATAGTTTATGAGCCCCTTTCCATGGTATTGCTATCCGTGCACCCCTCCTGCCATGCTGATATGCTCTATCTAGAGTGTTCATTGTCCTTTAGGTTAAAATATGTTCTTAAAAAATCCTCCATATTAAAAGAGGGCTTGTGTTACAATCTGGATTTAGAATTAATTAAATGAAAAGCTGCATGCAACAAAACTGAGCTGTTCTAAGGAAAGTTGACTAGGTTTTGAGCAATATTTTCTGCCTCTGTTAGTGATATTATGCTTATTGCAATGATATGGAACATAGGTCACCTACAGAAGATATTATTCTGCCTTGTTAAGGCATTTCGGTAAGCAAAGTTAAAACTCTTGGGAAACTAGAAAAAATTCTTGTGATAAAGGGACATTACTTCTTATATCTTTTTATAAATTCAAAACATTAACACCAACTTTATTATAACCACAAATTAGAGTCATATTTGATTGACTAAGCAAAAATATAAATAAATTAAAACAAAAATGTCCACAGCTAGCTTTTAGCATAAATTAAACTCTCTTTCCATTTTTTTAGGGTAGAATGGAATTTGAGCCTACTTAAGAAGCATTTCAGATAAAACAATGTTCTTCTTGATTGCTAATTACTCATATTCATATATACTTGAAGATATATTATTCTTGACCTTCACCAGGAAAGTAATTAACTTTCATTTTTTAAGAGCATAATATTTGTATATATTGTACTTAGAGCTTATGCTCAAGATCCTAATATAGGAAGAAACAAATAAATTTTTTTAAAAAAAGGTAGGGGGATCGGTTGTTATCTTCTATTTTGGATTAATGTAATTAATAAATTTTTAAGTAGCAAGATAGACCATAGATTAAAATCCAAGAGCTTCCTTACCAAAAGCCACTGGGTCTTCAAAACACCAGCTGAAGTCACTCTTAGGGTCAATGGAATTAAATTGTGCAAAAGAAAATCTCCGCATTATGTCATCAAAATTAGATTTCTGTGGAGGAACCTTACGCAATGTATAGTTTGAGAACACCGTGAAGTAAGATTAGCATAAACTATTTTGGGAATGAGGGATTAAGGATGTCCAAACGAAGGGCTTTGGAAGCTTTTTAATTTTTTTTTCTTCGAAGTTTGAGTGAAATTCTATTCACAGCGTTAGTCAGAAAATTTCCTAGAAGAATTTGAAGTGTTGTAGTATGCTTAGGGCTGTATAACTATAAGATGTTAAAACTGATATGGTAATTGAGATTATTCAAGTGAGGTTAGAGGGGTTGCATTACAAAATTTTAAGGTGAAAGTGGGTTGTCATCATTTCTTTGCTCATTGGTCTGATTAAAGAAGAATAAGTCATCTTTTTTGCTTTATTTGCTGCTTGACTTGATAGCTAACAAAAGAATATTGGAGGATTGACATTTATCTTCGGCATATCTATTAATGTTCCATTTTCAGGCAAATTGTTGGCAGTTAATTACGGAGTGAGTACTGGGATTCGTTTATTTAGTTAAAAATAATTTTTGAAAATTTGATTTATTTAAAAAAGATGATATTTTCTTGTTGTTTAATATTTTGCTTTGCATCAGCTTCTATTCTTAAGGAATCGATCCCTATATACATGGGATCGATTTTTTTTCTTTTTTTTTATCATCAATTTATATATATAAATGGATTGATCTCTATCCTTTTTGTTTTGCTGAAACTTTTCAAAACTATGTTTTTCAACAGTGTAAAATATGTTTCAAACAAAAGAAGTAAAGAATATGGTAAAGAAAAGGAAAAAAAAAATTGACTACACATAAAGAATAGTAACTCTCTAAAGCTTCTATTTACTTAGGCAGCGTAGCCATACTATTACATGCATCTAGTTGGACACAGTCCAAGGTCTTAGCCGCTTCCTATTACTCTAAAAGGAGCAGGATTCAGGTATTTAATTGGGGAAATTCCTTTTCTACTTGAGAAAAGGCTGGAGTGTGGACACAGTAGACAAGTTTTTAACTAATGTTATTTGACATGTGGCTTACTGGTTCATTCAGCAGCATTGCAAGTTGTACAAGGTTAGTAGTGTACTTTATTATTTGATATGTTATGCAAGTGGTAAACATGGTTGAATTTAATCTATTACTCAATATATTCCATATAATACTGGAAAAGGTCAAGTGATTTTTTTTTCCCAAAAGGATATGTCAGGTGTAGTGAAGAAACTTGGAAGCCATGATTTTTTCATTTTTAAGTACTTTGCATGAGGGTAAAAAGCCATTGCATAGTGGATTATGTGGGTTGGTTTAGATGAAAAAAAACCAAATTTGTCATACCAGTTAATGACTGGAAAATGTTTTAGGGGATCAAGTATCTTGCAATGGATTCAAACATATTCATTTAGAGTAATGCAACTGCAGGACAAGAGATAAAGGAAAATCCATTTTTCCAAAATTCTAAAGGTGCAAGAAAGGGTAACATTTCTCTTCAAATTTTCTATGTAAAGTTAGCAGTCAGCTTAGCAAAGAGCCCCAACAGTATGTAGTTCGATTAAGTGGCGAAGTATATTGTTGCTAGTTATTGCATTATGATAAAAACTGAAAAATCTGTCTAGTGAAACGGGACTTGTATGTCATGTTATCTCATCCTTCACCTATTCGGTTCAAGTAGAAGTGTTCAACGATTGGGTCAGGCCATAGTTCAAAAATTTTTTAATCCTTCTTCAAGTTTGGATTTGGCTTGGCCCCGCAAGCCCAAAAAACTATTAAAAATATTTTTATTATTAAATTTAAATAAAAAATATTTTATTATATGAATACTGATTCAGGTCAGGTTAACTTGAATTATTAAATATAAAACTTAAGTTTAACCTAATATGAGTCAAGTGAGTTACTCAACTCTTAAATAGGTCTAGGTTTGACATAATTTTTCTAAGTTCATTTCCAAATTTTCTGAAATGCTGGTCTGGGTTTGATATGGAGGCATGGAATAAAAAGTCGCACTTTGGGCTTGATCTGAAATATTTGTCGCTAAAGAAATAGTCAGGAAATTATGCCTGTGTTCCGCTCTACTGACCCAGAAGCTGGGCTTTGCACAATTTGTGATAGGTAACACTATCCTATTCACTTTCTACTTATCTCAAAGTGAATTCAAGGTTTGATCAGTCAACAAGACAGACTAGTGAAATGGAATGTCAGTGTATGTTCTTATGCTTATACTAAGATTCATTTTCTTATGCTTATACTAAGATTTTACTCATTTGTCTGTTTTTGATTTCTTTCACCAAGATCCTTTTCAAAGTCCATGGTTTTGCTGCAATTAGCCCTTCAATGTACCATTAACTATAGTAAGAGGTCATAGTGAAACTAGAACTTGCTTAAGGTTATGAAACTTACGTTTTTTTTTTTTTCCTAGGTTTGGTTTCGCCCTTGTATTCCTTCATGAATCCTATTACCATCCAAAATCTAGCCTTCTTATTTCGGCTTATCATTCAACTTTCACATCATAAAAATGATCAAGCATTGCTAGGTATCGGTCAGATGCTAATGTATCTAAACTCCCCATTTTCTTGAACATCATGCTTGTTTATTTTCACGGTTCCAGTCCAAAGCATCTTCCTAACGTGGCACCTTGTTGCACAATGCCAAGTACCCGAGTTTCGGATGACAGAACTTCTTTCACGAACACCTTGAAGTTCTTTTTTCTCTATCCAAATTCAACCATAGATGCTAATTTGTTGGTGCAAAATTTTTGGATGCAGGAAAGCAAAAGACTGAGGAAGTTCAGTGGCAAGACAGTGACTGAAACTGAATGCATTCCTTCCCCTGCCTGCATTAGTTGATACTCTGTGCTTTCTGAATATTGTTGGTTTTTTCTAGTTTATCCATTTTGAAGTCATTCCGATGGCAATATTGGCGTATTCGGATATATTTATCTATGCCTGCAAAAAGCATTGTGTGTTCCCAACAAGTATAACCGAAAACAATTCGATTGATGTTATTCTTTTTTTTCCCTATCTTCGAATTATTGTGAAATTGTCTATATATATATATATATATTTGTTATTTCCTTTCTATTTTTTGAGAAAAGTGGCCTTCTCCATGAATTATCTGCATTACAATCAGAAACTCTTTTTTCTCACTTTCTTCTTCAAACATTAAACCTCATACTGTAATGTTCCAAATCTCACGTTGAAAACTTATACGAGTTTTTATGATATATACGTAGAGATTTAAATTTATTTTGTTAAGTGATTTTTACGAGATAAAGTCATGAGATCTTCGGATCAAGAATTTTGCAAGCTTTTTTATTCCTGCTTGGAGAGCGCAATTTCAAAAAATGAATTCTGCCTTTGAAAAATCAATAATTGTAGCCAACCCACCTTAGGCATATGTTATGGATTCTATATCGTGCAAAATGAAAACAAGTTTTAAGCTCCCCAAGATTAATTGGGTTAGAAAGGTTGGTTCATTGACTTCTGTTAATTTTTGGGTATGGCAGGGAATGCCACCCACAAGTAGACAGTACACGTTGATGCTGGAAATCAGTCTGAACAACTCTCCGGGCTTAAAACCCAGTCCAAACTCATGTTCTCCCTCATTGAACCTCATGCCCTTTTTTTATTCACGAGTACTGTTCAAAGACCTAAGTAACTAGGCTACCCTGACAGATTTGTATTGAGCCGGGACTGAATATGAAATTTTGTGATTTGACTTTGACTTGAATCATATTTATTATATATAAAAATATTTTTATTTAAATTAATTATAAAAATATATAAATATTAATATAAAAATAATTTTTTGAATATTAAAATATATTTACGGGTTTGAGTTGAGCTTAAATAAGATATTTGAAAAAATTTCAACTCAATTTAGATAGAAGATTTAAAAAAAAAATTCAGATTACAATTCAATCAAATCTATGAGCATTTCTTTTATAGCTTAAGGAAAAAAATTACAAATACTAAAAGTTAAATTTTAAATTTATTAAATATTACCTCATAAAAAAAATATACAAATTAATTAAATTAAATCACCGACTCTTATATTTCGTATTAGACAATTTCTTCTATTTTTTTAAAGAGAAAAGAGAACTCAATTTTGGCTTTGATTTGATGGCATGTGCCAACGGTTAGATTTGTAGATATTTCAAAGATAAGTCATGCTTGAGAGGCAATAAAAGCAGTCCATCCCTCCCCCATGATCTGGAGAGTGAATGAGCTTCTCTTGCTGCTAAATTAGTGCATTTATATAGGCCATAATTCATAGCTATTTTTTGTTTACAATCTACATCACATCATTATTCATTATCGTTGATTGGATTCTTCACATGAGCTTGTATTTAATTTGGGAGCTTTGCCATCATTTGCAGTTGTTGAGTTTCACGTGAGCCCAGTGACCACTTACTTCCACTAGCTATAACACTTTTTCGAGTAACCAATGCCTTTAATCCTTTACTCCCTTTGTTACTTTAGCTTTATTGAGTTGATATTTTTGGTACCCAGTTGTGAAATATTGAAATTACCCTTTTTTTTGTTTAACTTTTAAAAGAAAGGAAAAGAACATCAAATCATAAGTTCGTAAAAAAATAATAGTAAGAGAAAAATAAGAATAATAATTCACACAATTCTCAGAAAAGGGCACATACCAACCTACCTATTACTTAACTAATTTGCTTGCTTAGGGGGGAAAAAAAACAAATACAAATTATTTGGAAGCAAATGTGCATTTGAAATGTTTTAAACAAACATTTTAGATTTGAGGAGAGAGTCTGACAGATTAAAAACTTGGCTGGCAACTATATATATATACCGAACAATGATAGATGGTAGTGTGATGGGTCGAGAGTCTAAAGTCAATTGGCGGTTTTAGGCATAGATAGATTCTATTCTCCGACCGTGACACTATAATGAAAAAAATACTTCAATAAAAGCTGAAGAAGCAAGCATGGCATACTGTCTGCAAAAGGCTGCTTAAGACAAAGAAACATTGCTGATGTTACCATTTCATTGCATTTGTGAACAGCAACTGCCTTATATATATATATGTATATATATATATATATACACACACACTCTTTTGTTTTTTTATTTCTTTTTCCCTTTTGAGATAAGCCTTTGGTTGGTAAGTTGTGTTTCTTTTCTTGCTTTTCAAATAACTAAATGAAAATTTGCTTTTCATAAGCTGCAAAAATGCTTATTTGAAAAAAAAAAAAAAAAAGCCTAGAGACGTGTAATTATAAATTCTTTATTTTAAAGAAAAAAAGGCTTGATAATTGATATCTACAACGTTTATTTAATGTGAATTATATTATGACGAAATCAAAGAATGATCAGCAATATAACAAAACCAACCGAATTTCAGTAGAGTTGTCAAAAGACAAGTTCCTATTTCACAACACTTTCTAGCCAAAAAGCACTAGCTGCTTGCCATATGAACTATGCTGTAAAATCTCTTATTTTTGTAGATTCACTAATGAAATAAAGAAAAAATGGTTGACGTTAAAGCCCCATTTGAAGGCTTTATTCAGCTTTTGTCAATGATTGTGTGACTTCTTTTTTTCATGTAAAAAGGGCTCGTTAAAACACTAAAATGAGTGGGAGCATGCATGCAGAAAAAAGTGACAATCGCTTATAGGATCGAGTAGCAAGAAGTTTGATGCTACTTAAACAAAGTCTCGATGTTTTAAGTTTTGTGAACGGAGAAAATAGATAATGAAAAAACTTTTTTCCCATTTGAGTCTAACCTAGCTCAACTTAAAAATGGTTAGGCTTCAATGTGATTACCGAATACCAAAGAGTCTCAAACCAAAAAAATAAAGAAAAGAAAAAGTAAAAATCAAGTCATATTTGACTTGTATAAGCGTTTGATTAATCGATATTGGTTAAAATTTATTTAATTATTATTTTTTAAAAAATATTGCATTTAGATGCAATATTTTTTTCAAAATTAAAAAAAACCATTATTTATTCCTTCTTAAATATTATTTTAATAATCACGTAATGACATTAGTTAACATCTGAAATATTAT
>JBBYHK010483482.1:0-17362 GCA_038382065.1 Adansonia grandidieri | reverse complement strand
ATATACTTTATTAACAATATTTTTCAAAACTCATGATATGATTTATTTTTTGATAAATTAATATTTTATTATATATAAACCTATTCGAGGGTTAGGCTACCCACTCAGTCTTATTGGGTCTAGCTTAGTTTTTCATATTTTTATATCAGACTAGCCTGATATTTTATTTAAATTTAATTATAATATATAATATTTATAAAAATTATTCTTTAATGTGATAAACAATAATTCTGGCTTAAATAGACAGGTCTGGGCACGTCAAATAAGGGCCTAAAATTGAGAAATTTAAAAAATTTGGATCGCGGTCCAGCTTAACCCAAGAGCAAGTTTAATCATATTTAAAATATAAATTATATTTTTAATATTTAATTAAATTATTAAAAGAATAGTAAAATAAAATTCATTATTAAAGTTTTTTATTTATAAAAAATTATTTAATTATAATTTCTTCATATTTCTTTTTAGTATTAAATTCAGGTTCGGGTTCAGGTCGGGCTCGGGTCATTTCGGGTTCGGGTCATTTCCGATTCTGGCCATTCGGGTTCGAGTTTTTTCGGATTCGGATTATTGACTTTTTGATCAAATTGGGTTCGATTCAGGTTCGAGCTAGGGTTTTTCCGGACGGGTTTTCGAGTTCAGCTTCACTTTGCCACTCCTAATAAGAATAATATGATGACCTTGTAAATTAATTAAGTTATACTTAAAAGAAATTATTTAAAGAAATTTGTAAGTTCAACTCTTGAAGTACAAATTAAGAATAAACTAATTAAAGCATGACTCAATCTTACTAATTAATAGTAATATAAGATTGTTAAATTATTAAGATTATTGTAGATTTGTAGTAGGCTAGTAGCTCATTACTATTAGCAGTAAGTAGTAAATTAAGAAATAAAAAGTACTAATTAATATTAATAAACTACTACAATATCCTAACAAATATTTTATATATTTAAAAAAAAGTACTAATTAATATTAATGAACTATTACAATATCCTAACAGATATTTTATATATTTAAAATAATTGTTAAGGTCAAAACTAAAGGTATTATTTTTTGTTGAGTAATTTGAGTAAGTCTTATGAGCCTTCAGAAGTTTGATGAAAAAAAAAAAAAATAATTTTTTGCTCAACATTTTTGAGCTATATTTCCCCACTTGACTCTAACCATTGATTGAAAGAAATTTGATGAATACCTAATTTTTTTTCGGTTACTCTTTTCTAATCTATTAACTAAAATAATGGAATCCATAGTTTCTAGCTTTCCATGGTTAGTTTAGTACTAATAATATAAGCTTTTCTTTTTTTTATTTTAAAGCATAAAAATTAAATTTTAATTACATTAATTCTATACTAATTAAAATACATATTATAAAATTATATATTTAAGATTTTCGTATATTGAATATAATTTTAATATAAATTTCTTTATTTTAATATATAGAGAATATACTTATCTTTTTAATTTTTAAACATAAAAATTGAATGTTAATTACTTTCATTCTATGCTAATTAAAATAAATATTTAATCAAAAGGATATTTCAAACTTTCATCTTTTTATTATTTTTATATATTAATGTACTACATATATATACATAAATATTAAAGTCACATTCGTTTTCAAGCCCTACAGATGATAAAAGAACAACGCACATTACTTTCTTCCTTTCTCTTGCCACTGCATCTTCTCTTCTTCCTCTCTCTTCTAACTTCATCACTGCCTCATCCTTTCTTCTCCCTCTCTTTTTTGGAATCTTCACCACCGTCTGCAGCTTGTTCTTTTTCTTCTGCTACTGCAGTCATCATGTATCACGAATTTGACACGGATCCGATACCCGTGTCAATGTCGGCTAGTGTCGACACGGGTGCGTGGGCAAACTCGACAAGTCCGAGCAACGGAGAATCAGCGTTAAAAAAAAAAAAGAAAAAAAAAAAACTTAAACAAAAGAATTACTTCAAATCCTCAATTAATTTTTTATTGTTAAAGGTCTATTTTTAAGATTAGTGGAGAGATAATTTTAAGTGTTGAAAAGATAATTTTCAATATAATTTTAAAGATTTATTTTAAAGATTAGGGGAAGTTAGGTAACCGTATGTTGTTTATCATCTTCGAATTTTGTATGAAATTTGCTGAAATTATTGGCGTTAAATTATTTATTTTGGTACTTTCATATGTTCCTGCAATTGTATTGGAATTGAAAGGAAAAATGAAGTTGGTGGTTTGGTTGGGATATTTGTGTAATTTATATAATTTATGTTATAATCATGTTAATCATATTATTTATGTTGTATATGATATCGTGTTAAACGCATTAATTTTAAGTGTATTAATTATATCGTATTAAATATAAATGGATTAATTTTAAATTTATTAATCGTGTTGTGATACTTGTAACATAAATAAAAATTATATTATGCTAGTGTTTTAAAATTTAAATTGTTTAATTAATTATGTAATATTTATTTTTCAAATAATTTTTTTATGTAAAAAATAAAATATGATACAAATCTTAATATAATAATACAAATTATCAAATTTAACTAGGAACACACCCCTTCATTCAGTATCAAAACTTACAGGAATGTAATCACAGAACGTTTTTCTTTTTCTTCATTTTTTTTTTTCCTCATGAAGAAAAGGTGTTAAAAATTTCTGCAGGCTTTGGAGAAGCTGAAAAGGCAAACCTGGAAAAATCTTGTTTAGGTAGGGTGTAGGTTGTCAAATTGCCATACGTCAAAGTCAAACTTTCTTCCTGTTAAACAGGGCTTTTGGGTTTTTAATCTGTCCATCACAAGCTAGATATTTTGCCTCCTTTTTAATATTTGGAGGCAAGTTGGACAGCTGAGCTTTGCTTTGAAGTTTGAAACTGATCTCGAACATATCTGTGCACTATTTCGCAAGCAGTCGCTGATAGTGATTTGATTAATAATTGGCGGCGACGTGATACAGGCCTATTGGTTAGGAGTTACGCGGCCATCTTTGGCCTTCTCTGGTCCGATTCGGATTTTTATAAATCGTTAAACTTGGTTTAACCATTCTGTTGGCTTAATTACGTAATTAGTAGGTGGTATGATGTCAACCACAATATTCATGTTAAAAACATTGAAAGAACAAAGGGAAGGAGAGAATGAAAATCACAATATATCCTGCTTGAATCCTCCCCAACAAATTCTTCTAAAATTCTCCTTATGCCCTCTCTCTCTCTCTCTCTCTCTCTCTCTCTCTCTATTTTTCCAAGTTGAGTGTTGATTTCAGTTTGGCCTGCATCAGGATGGTAGTCCGACGGTGGTTCGGTATCGAAATCTTGGTTTGCATGATCGAAGGCCGGTCAGAAAGTTGGAGGAAAAAAAATGAAGGAAGAGACAATGATGCTTTTTACTGTTAGGATTTAACACATATATGTTAAACCACCTCAGCGATGCCAAAGTTTTATTTTTTTTGGTGAGAAGTGAGAGCCAAGTGTTAGCATTTTCATTTTCTATAGCATCTATTTCTATCTATACTACAGATAAAATGAGTTGATTTTGATGTCACTAATTACCTTATACTAATTTAATTAATAAATTTATAAAAAAATGAAATGAATTTATATTATAAAATAATGAAATATGTTATTAATGTGTTTTAAATTTTTTATATAATATATTTTGAAATAGTAGTAACTTAGAAAAAAACAAACTATTCACTGAATTTTTTTTCAAAATAATTTTTGTAATCATTATTTTTATTTTCACCCACAAAATGGGTGCGCTAATTTTAGTATTAATATATAATCCTTAATTGAGTTTGTTGTTAAAAGTGATAACAACTCATTAAAAAAATATAAAAAATCAAAATATAAAATAAAAAACATATGTTTAAAAACAATTTTGTGTCTTTTACTATTTTTTAAATTAAAAATTTAAATTTAAATCATTATCTATATTTTTTAACCTCAAAACTACTTACTCTCTTTCGTATATTTTTAACAAATTTTTTCTCTTCCATCCATATAATGAGCCTGTCAATTCTAGTTATACATAACTGTTTCGTCCACGTTATGTCAATATTAATGCTAAATGATGGATAACATTTGCTCAACACTAGTGATTAAAATGTAAAATTTCATAATTAAATAATTAAAATAAAAAATCAGATAAAATTACGTAATTATTCTCAAATTTAATTTACTAATTTTTTGTCAATAATCAACTTAATGCCTAATAGTATATTAGTATTAATAAGTGAATTTGAATTCAATTTTAAGCATCCCTTTTCAATTTCTAATATATATATATATATATATATATATATATAAACCTCATTTCTTCATTTCTAAATATCTCTTATTAAAGAAAGTCAATACAGTGAAAGTTGACGACTGGTATTTTATTTTCATCGCCTGTTAAAGTTCTACGTGCTAATTCTTGTGGGTTCATGTAATTTACAACAATTTTAGCCAGTTCTAAAAAATATAAATCGATCATGACAATCTCGGAAAAGGCCCCTTTATTAGGAATAATTAGGCACTAGGAATAATTAGGCATTAGTTAATTCGGACCAAAGTTGAAGTGCTAATTAAGATATACTTGTAGTTTGTTTACAATAGGCATTGCTCATTTAATCAGTTACTCGCCTCACCCGATGAGTTTTCAGAATTCCAGGATGTATATAACTGTTCAGTTCATGGCCCTCGTGAGCACAGCCCAAGCTTGATTACGGGAAATTAACTGAGGATCTATAGGTGGCTCCTGGCTTCCATCCTTGTGGGATCACATTTTTGGCTACCAGGGTTTGGCCTGAATATTGAGTTGTCAGTCGGATTGAAAATGGAGGGCGTAATTCTGACCCAGCATCAAGCTTCCACACTGCACCCCATGAGTGTTGCATCACTCGCCAGTCACCCGACCCCTCCAACTCCTCCTTCAGATAAACGGCGGCAAGATCACCATCTCCCTCTACAAACTCAACCAATACCGCAAAGTAGTAAGGGTTCGACCCCAAATCAACGTGGAAGGCTATTGTTTTTCCAGAATACTCACAGGCAACTCTGCAAAACCCAAACAAGAAAAAAAATGATAATACTATTCCTCATTATTTTTTTTTTTTCCAGTGTCTTTGATTTGTTAGTTTTGAATATTGATAAGAAAAGGGCTGTTACCTTGAATATCGAATTTCCAAAACTCCAGCATCACGAAGTTTATCTTCTTGGCCAGCAATTGCCATGGTGCCAAATGCCGTTCCACTCAGATCAAAATGTGCTGAGTCTGATGCACAAATGCCTCCAGGGCAAAAATCCGTTATCACTACTCTAACAGGTTTGCCAGAACAGGAGGGGTGTTCGGTGCACTTAACCTGGCAAAAGCCAATGTTCATGTTGTCAAAATCAATGTTAAAAATATTGAAACCAGTTTGGAGCTCAAACTAATATTGCCACTGATCACCTGCGCAATTAATTCGATTGATTTGACTAATTAAACTAATTAATTTAAATTAAAATAAATTTAAATATTATATTATACTTTTAATGTTAAATAATAAATATAATAAATAATTGATAAAAATATATTTTAATTTAATTGTATGATTTTTAATATAAATTTAAGAGTTTCATCAATTACAAAAAATTTTTGAAAAAAAGGTGATTATTTTTTAGTTTTTTTCTATTTTTATTTAAACTAATTCAAATATCACTCAATTTTATATATAACTATATATCGTATTAATTTTTACTTCTCAATTGAACTGATCTAATCAATTGATCTGATCTGAATTGATTTTTTCAACATCGGTAAAAACCATAGTAATAATATTTAAGCCCCAACTTAAACTAACATATTAGGTCAACCGTGGTTAAAAGCCATGATTGAAAAGCAAAAGGTAGATAGATTGCGATATATAATATGCACGTCAATAGGATTAAATGATTTTTTGAGGTATTAATATATTTTCGTTTTTTAGCAGAGGAGGAAAATTAAACAGTATAAATCTCTGGGGCCGTCTCAAGAAATTTTCTATCGAACTTTCTTATTCTCTGCCTGATATATAAGAAGCAAAAGTAACAAAATAAAAGCCAAAACTAAGAGTGGCTGCTACTATTGAAATGGGTTATGAGATAGCTAAGTGGCGAGTATTCGCATCTGCTAAGTCTTGAGTTTCAAAGATCCACTAACCTGCCCACAAAGTCTACACTTTTCGAGTTGTTCAAAATTGAAGGAATAATAGTGTTATTAGTCGCATCTACTCTACCGTTATAAAAGAAAGGGAAAAAATAGAATTTTCAAAGGGGCCATATCAAAGGATAACTTGGAAGTCAAGTGGCAGAATTCTACATGCATGATTCAAGCGAGTAAGCTAATCTTAGCTCTAAAATTCTTACTTGATAACAGGCTCCACATGCTTTGCCTGATTTATAGAGAGATGGGCCAATTCCAGTTACCATGGAAGAGAAAGGAGGCAATGACACTTCATTGCCATACCCGCAAGAACCTCCTGCAGAAACAAGGGTAAACATATATATTATTCATTAGCCTCGTGTGTGTGTGTATATATATATATGTTAATCTCTTTCTATGTATCTCTGCATTACCATCACTTCCGGCACCGTCAGGGCTGCCATACCAAGTGGCTCTGGCTGATGACCAATGGGTTTCAATGGTTGACAAGTCCAATTTTTTGGAGTTGAAAGAAAAACACAGCTCAAAATGGCAAAAGACGACTAATATGATCATATATGGTAAAGCTAAATAAATGGATAGTTTAGGAACCATAGTGACACTTTCACTAGTCACTGGATAGAGGTACTACAGCAACTAATTAAAGGTTTACAAAACTCTCTAATCTATGGCTATCGGCTAACTAGATTGCCTGTTCGCTCACAAATTAAAAACTACTAGTAACTGGTATTTTATAGAGAAGACCATGTGCCCTGTCGCTCTTAATCCATGTAAATATTCAAAATTTTGTTCTGTATTTTAATTATCATGCACGTTGAACGTAATCAGAAATCTTACATCATGATGATCCCATAATATAATTTCTACTGTTACAGATTGACATTATTCTTTTCAACAACTCCCACGCTAGATATTAATATAGTAATGTATTAACAATTAATACCAGAGTATCAAGTGTTTTGACGTGATGAATAATCAAAATACTCTTATCTTCTCCGCCGTACACAACTAATGAAATTAAACTTCTCCAATAACAAATTAAGTTTATAAGCACAAAATTTTATTAATCAATAGGCGTCTAGATAACAACACCAATAATATTACAACCACAGAGAAAAATATAGCCGTCGTATACTATACATACCAAAAGTGGCATCCTACCTAACGTACGTTTTCATGAGAAATTAATTAAAGCGGTAGTAGCTACTAATTTGTTTCTTCCACATTTTAACTACGCAAAGTCCTTTTTTTTTTTTTTTTTTTTTTTTTTTTTTTTTCTGATCCTGAATCATGGCAAGCGATTAAACTTTTGACATTAATTTCATGTTTCGTGTAGTTTTCTCTTGCCAAACTTTTAGCATCTTCATTATTATTACCATAGAAAAAAAGGCATTACCTAAAACTGACGGAACAACATACTGGAAGCGATCGCTAGTTAGGCTAACCGCATTTCCTTCTCGACTACCTTAGCTATTATCAGTTTAGATTTAGTCAGCCAAATAGTGTAGAATAAAAAAAAATATGTGGGTAAAGCTGGGCTTGAGCTGATCTTTTAAATTTAGATATATCTCATAATATATATGGTATACAAAATTCATATTTCAGGGATTATTGCCCCTGATGGCGGTTATTGATATATATATATATATATATATATATATATATATACACAATCGACGGCCACGAATGAAAATTATATTAACTAATATTTCTTCCTAATTTATTAATGCTCAAGTAGCCAAAGTTTGATGCCATGCAGATTGTTTTGCTCAACAATATTCGAAAGATTAAAAGTTTTAAGATATTGATGATATAGTTTGGCTTTATTTGTTTAAATTCTACTTTAACAGCATTTTGAATATATATATATATATGTATATATATATATATATAGAGAGAGAGAGAGAGAGAGAGAGATTGAATTCTCGCGAACCGAATCTTCGCGAATCTATTATACTCGAACTCATTATCTTGCAGTTTTTTACATTATCATATCATGAAATCATATCTTATATGAAATCTACATTAGACTCATGTTAGCTACTCAAAGAAAGCAGATTAATGCCCAGTTTATAGAATTATTCATACCATTTCCAAAGCAAAAATATTATCAAATGATTGAAGATTTTAGTAAATGCTGAATGCCATGTCTAGAAGTTTGAAGATTGTCAAAATTTGGACTATGTCTAATCCACAAGTAACAATAATAATAATAAGGTAGCCTGCAACTGAAAGTTTGGGTTGGTTTGATTTAGTTTCTATTGGGCTTTCATAGTCATAATCCACTTACCATTCCTTTGCGGGGGGTAGGATTTTGTTTAGCCCGTTCACCCCTAGTTGTCACGTCGGAACCAATAATTTAATAATTATGCAAGATTAATATTCGGATTGAATTTTAACATAGAGTTTCATTCAAATTTGTCTTGAAAAAGAAAAGCATAGCAATTCAAGTGTTGGGGACAACTTTCAGCTTTCTAATTCAAATCGTTAAAACAATTATATAAATGAATGTTGAAATTCTCAGGTCAATGCAATACCGTAATATCTACAAAAATACGAATGTAGAAAATCTCTTGAAATATTCATTATATTTCAAATTTTAACATTTTAAATATTTTATATTATTAATAAGATTTATCACATTTATAAATAAAAATCTTATTTATATTGAACGATTTGGTTAAATGAATTTAATGGATAATAGGATATATCACATTTGTAAATAAGAATTTTAATTTTATTAAAAAATTCTAGGTAAATGAATTTTATTTGATAATAAATAAAAATAGTTAAAATTGACATTGAATTAATTTATTTTTAGAGTTGTAATTTTTCATTAATATGACAAAAGTAAAAAAAGAAAATATTTATATTAATTTAATTTTAAATGTTGATGCAAATTTTAATTATTTATTAACGTGAAACTTTATTTGTAATATATCAAAATTTTATAAATAAGTTTTTTTTTCTAATATAAATATATTATATTATCTTATAAGTAGGAATAAGATTTATTCATTCTTACTTATGATTTTTTATTATAAATATTAAGAGAAACTGTCATTGAAAATTTCAATATCATAATAATTTTTTAGAAAAGAAATTACTCTAATATTTTAAATAATGTTTTTATCCATTTTTTTATTTAGTTGGGAAGGTAATAGTTTTTCATCTACTTAAATAATAGTTTTGATCAAATTACTTAAAATGGTTTTTTTGACTTTTTTGAAGGTTTTATAATAAATTTTTAACTTATATTCAGATGATATTTTTTTAATTAATATTTTTTATTTTTATATAAATAGATATAACGATTTTTATTTACATAACATGATGTTTGTTTCCCTGTTTTTTATTATTTAACATAAATTTTTTTTTACAAATATAAGAAATTAACATGTAAAATCACGTTTAATTAAATTTATCATAACTTTAAATGGAATAACAAAAAAAAAAAAACATATTGAAATATTAGCAACTTAATATTATTTAATAAAAAAAGTTTATTGAATTGCTTAAAGAAGTTTTACTTGGAAATATTCAAATAAAGAATTTACTTCTCTAAAATCTTATTTAACCAATTGGAAGTGATAGCAGTATGATTAAGAAGCAAGCACGTGCTTCAGAACACTTGGACCGTTAAGAAAAGAAATACTTGAAACCAAAGCGGAGACAGTCAAAAGTCTTTGGAAGTGGTTTGCAATTCTTTTTACTGTTATCACACTAAAAGCTGTAAATGACCTTTGAAAAAGCACGCAAACGATGGAAAATCCCAATACTACGCTTCGTCAATTTCTGAGCTGGTCCCCAGCCCAGGAGTTTAATTACATCAAGCACAGCAACTTTGAATCTTTGGTCTTAGCTGTGATCGTGTGATACTGAAGCATGGAACCCCAGTTTAACTTCAACAGTCGAAACTCCTTGCAACAGTAAAGATATATCCTGTCGCAAGTCTTCCACTATAAAGTCCATAATCAACCAACCAGTAAAATGCTCATTTTAAATAATCTACTACTGTTTTCTCTACAACTATCACCTAATATTTCTCGATTGGATAATTGAGATTGGTGATCAGCGGGGAGGCTACTCTTAGCTATGGCGGTTGCAGCAGGAATAGCAGGTGAAGGAGGGCAATACAGTGGTAGGATCACCCGGCTCGCTCTTCTATCATGCGCGATAGCTGCTTCCAGAGGTCTTATCTTTGGCTATGACATTGAAGTTTCCGGTCAGTCTTATCAGTATAATCCTCTATATATGTAGAGGATTAGCCATCCAAGTTTTGGCGCTTATTTACACCAATATTTAATAAATCAGTACTTCAGTCTTAAGTTCCCGCTTATCTATGTATTAACAATATTTAAGTCATTGCGATCTAAGATGGAGTGACCTCTATTGCCTTTTTTTAAGAAGTTCTTCCCAGTAGTATACCGAAGGATGAAAGAAGATACCAGGATTAGCAATTACTGCAAATTTAATAGCCAAGTGTTGACCTTTTTTACATCTTCACTCTAGTCTACATAACTGGCCTTAGGTTTTCTTTCTTTGCATCACCTGCGACCAGAGCCTTTGGAGGCAAGGCATCGATGCTTGTAGCAGGGGTTGCAGTCCTTGCTGATTCAGCCCTTGGTGCTGCTTCTTCTAACGTCTACATGTTTGTATTTGGCCTTGTTTTTCTTGGCATTGGCCTCGGATTCACTAATGAGGTACTATAATCTATTTCTGCTCTTTGCAAAAATATTAGCATGTGAAATGAACTTGAGCCACAAGGTTGGTAGCAAATTTACATGCTAAATTCAAACGAAATACTTAAAGGAGGGAAAAAAGAGTGAATGCAGTACTTTATTAAAACCAGGAAAAAGAATTTCGAAAAAAAAAAATAGCCCTCAAATTGTCTTCGTGACTTGGTAAACCAAAAAAAAAAAAAAGAGTGCTGATGACAATAAATTCTAGTAAGTAATAACTAAGGAAATTAGGGTTTTTATTAGTGATTAAAGACTAGCTAATAATTGTAAAGCTCCAGAAGCACTAATTTAAGCATGCAAGTGATCAATTTGTGTTGATTCAAGATTGTAACAATTTAGTGCTACAACATGTCCAATGTTAAGTTACGTGCCTCTAAATGCATATCCTATGTCTTTACGGCATAGAAGATTAGGACGTGCTAAAAATGTAATTTTGAAATTATCTAGAATAGATCTTATTGTTGGATTGCCAAAAATGAAATTTGATAATGATAGAATATGTGATGCAGTGTTTAAGGAAAACATAGAAGAGCTTCATTCAAATCAATTAACGTTGTTTCAACTAGTGGTAAACAATATGGATTAGTTATTGTGGATAACTACTCTAGATTTACTTAGGTTCTCTTTTTACATTCTAAAGATGAAGCTTTAGATAAATTCATTACTTTTTTCTTTTTACAAAATTATTCAAAATGAAAAAGGTTATTCTATTTCAAGTGTAAGAAGTGACCATGAAAGAGAATTTGAAAATCTTAGTTTTGACAAATTTGTAAAGAAAATGGTATTGGTTTTAAACTTCTCAACTTCTAGAACCCTTCAAATGGAGTTGTTGAAAGGAAAAATAGAACTTTGAAAGAAATGGCTAGAACCATGCTTTGAGAAAATAATTTACCAAGTTAATTTTAGGCAGAAGCCATTAACACTTCTTGCTACATTATAAATAAAGCTATGGTTAGGCTAATTTTAAAAAAAACTTCATATGAACTTTTTAAAAGAAGAAAGCCTAACATTAGCTTTTCTCATAGTTTTGGTTGTAAATGTTTTGTATTAAATAATGGAAAGGATAATCTAAAAAAATTTGGTGCAAAAAGTGATGAAAGAATTTTTCTTGTCTATTCTACAAATTCTAAAGCTTATAGAGTGTTTAATAAGAGAACTCTAGTTGTTCAAGAGTCCATATATGTTATATTTGATGAAGCTAATTCTACCTTGACAAAAGTATCTCTTGATAGTGATGATGTAGAGAATTACCAAGACCATTAAGTTGAAGCATCACACAAGGAGCAAGAACAAATAATTCAAGATCAAAAAGCTCTAAAATAAGATAAACCACATGAGCCAACCCAAGTTGAAAGAAAAAGTAATCATCCTAGAGAGTTGCTTATGTCAAAAAAGGTGAGATAATTGGTGAACCTAATCAAGGGGTACAAACTAGATTATTTCTTAGAAAAATATGCAATTATGTAGTTTTTCTTTCACAAATTAAACCTAAGAATTTAGATGAGCTCTGAAGGATGATAGTTGCATCATGGCCATACAAGAAAACCTAAATCAATTTGAGAGGAGTAAAGTTTGGAATTTAGTGGAAAGGCCTTCTAATTTTTCTATCGTAAATACTAAATGGGTCTTTAGGAACAAACTTGATGAACATGGAACCATAGTTAGAAATAAGGCTAGATTAGTGGCTAAAGGATATAGTCAAAAAGAAGGAATTGATTTTGATGAGACTTATGCCCCCATAGCTAGACTTGAGGCCATTAGAATACTATTAGCCTTTGCATGTTTTAATAGTTTAAGTTGTTTTAAATGGATGTCAAAAGTACTTTTTTAAATGATTTTATTAATAAGGAATTTTATGTTGAGCAACCTTCCGGTTTTGAAAATCCTAATTATCCCGATCATGTTATTAAATTCTTAAAAGCCTTGATGGTTAAGCAAGCGCCTAGAGCATGGTATGAAAGGCTTTCAAAAATTTTAATTGAAAAAGGTTTTAATAGAGGCAATGTTGACAAAACTCTTTTATAAAAGTCAAATGTAAGGATATTTTAGTAGTTCAAGTTTATGCTGATGATATTATTTTTTGTGCTACTAATGAATCTCTTTGTCAAGAATTTTCTAAGTTAATGCAATGTGAATTTGAAATGAGCATGATGGGAGAATTAACATTCTTTTTGGGATGATAAGTCAAGCTAACAAAAGATGGCGTCATCATCAATCAAGCAAAGTATACAAAAGAGTTACTCAAAAGGTTCAAAATGGATGAAGCAAAATTTTGTTCCAAACCTATGAGTACTTGAACAAAGCTTGAGAAAGATGAATGAGGTAAATGTGTTGACTCTAAACTTTATACGTTTATGATAAGCTGATTACTATATTTTACCATAATTAAACGCGATATAATGTTTAGTTTATGCCTATATGCTAGATATCAATCGTCACCTAGGAAATTACACTTAGTTGCCATAAAAAGAATCTTTAGATATCTTAAAGACACTCCTAATCTAGGCATTTGTACCTAAATGAATCATCTCTTGCTTTACTTGCTCATTCCGATATGGATTTTGGTGGATGTAAAATTGATAGGAAAAGCACCTTCGGTACTTGTCAATTTCTTAGAAATATGCTCATATCATCGTTCTCGAAGAAACAAAATAGTGTTGCTTTGTCCACAACTGAAGCAGAATACATATCCGCAGGAAGTTTTTGTGCCTAAATTTTGTGCATAAAATAATAGACAAAGAATTTGGAATTACCATGGATCATGTTCTCATAAAATGTGACAATACTAGTGCTATTTTTCTCACCAAAAATCCAATTTAGCACTCTAGAACTAAGAACATAGAGATTAGACATCACTTCACTAGAGATCATGTGTAAAAAGGTGATATAGTGCTTGAATTCGTTGATACCTTGCCTCAACTAGCCGATATTTTCACTAAACCACTTGACAAAGATAGATTTTGCACAATTAGAAAAGAACTTGGCTTAATGAATGCACCCTAAATTTATAAGTTTGATAAGATTCTCATACATTGCCTCAATATAGTTTAAACTATGTTCACTTTACTTGATTAGAAAAGCTAGCCTTACATACCTCTTTGTTTAAAATGAAGTGTTCTTTTATGCCTCTTGATGCTTGAATGATTTTGTTTTATGGTTAAATTTTGATTTGTTGTTCATGCAAAATGATTTTGATATCAAAGTTTTGCTCAAATTTGCATTTTAAAATGTTTTTCAATGAGCAATTGGATAGGAAATATCCTTTGAATCGATACCATATAAGCAAAATGACACCATACTTAGCTATACATATCGATACAAGCCAAAAATCATTTCCACTGCTAAGAGTTCATGGTATCGATATTGAACCCAGAATTATTCTATGTATCGACATGTAACTTTAAGTATCGATACAATATATTAATAGTTCTTAGTTTGTATCAACACAAGCTAAGAATTATCTTCAGTATCGAGACCAAGATCAAGGTATCGATACAAAACCCAAAATTATTCTTTGTATCGATACATAACTCTAAGTTCTGATATAATGTATAGATGCATCCTAGTTTGTGTCGACGCAAACTATCGATTTAGGCCATCTTTACGTGCGCAACTTCATTTTCATTAAGTTTGAGCCACAATTCCCTTAGTTTCCTTAACCCTAACACTTCTCAATAATTACTTGGCATCTAATCTTCATTTTTTCCTACAACCCTTGATCCAAAATAGTTTTATTTCATTAAATTCAATAATTCCTTTCAAAAATTCAATCCTTTAGCACCTAATATCTTTAAACATTTAACGATTCCCTTCCCTCACACATTAACCAACTCCTTTTCAAATCCCTTAAAATTTGTCCAAATTTTTTCAAAATTTCAGCTGTTTCTTTCATTCTCAATCCTTCCTAACCTTACTTGTTATGTTCGATCTCAAAACTACTCTAATAGTGCTCCACATGGCCACCAAAACCCTTTGCCTAGCACCTGTTTGACCATATTCCTAAAACAATTTTTCCTTAGCAACCTATCTTGCCTAGGTAACCCTCCCTAGCACCATCTATTTGCTCCACTCCCTTCCACAACCTACACCGTCCTCGTAAAATCTTTTGCGAATCCACTATTAGTTCATCTGATGCCTTCCAAATCATTTCAATCACTTCACCAACATCTATCATATCCTCAGTTTGTTTGAACCACTATCTAATTCTATCTTATCACCACCTATTCAATAAAATTCCCTAATCACCTTAGCACACTACCACGCCTCCCAAAACCAGACAAACTGCCCATTGTCGAGGTCTCATCACCTATCTGACCCAAAATCAAATTTGACTCATGTTTCTGAGATGCATGGGCTTGTGAGCGATTTAATATCATCTATGCCTGTATGCCTATCCAACAATGTTGAGTTTTCGAATTTCTTTTTCTTCGATCCGTTACTTATCCCTACCTCCAAACTTTTAATACCTTCGAATGGACCAAATTTCCTTCTCTCAGCATTTCGATTCGTGAAAGCCTTGCTCGTGCATTCTTTAGCAACACTTCGCTTATCATTGATGACCATGGCTGTGTCATTACTATTCGATCTCATCTTTTGGGACAAGGTCTTATAGTCAACCGTGCTTTTTTTACGATCGCCTTTGGTTTCCCATATGAAAGTATAACCAATGAAGGTACGGCACCCACTAGTTTGCATACTCTAAAGAATAAAGCCACCCTCCTTCCTCCTATTGACCGCATACTCCATCTTATTATTTCTCATGTGCTCCGTCTTTATGGCACCAAACACACTTTAATTAGTGACTTTGACTATTAGTGGCTACATACGATTCAATGCAGAACTCGTGTAAACCTTGCCCACTTTATCTTTGTAGACCTTGTCCTTTGCATTCATGGTTGTCATAGCCTCCTACATTGCATGGCCTTGAGCTACTATCTTGAAACTCAAGATCTTGATCTTGTTTGCGACCATGGGATTATTGTATCTCCCTATCGCTATATTAGACGAAAATCCATGGGGCTCACAGGAGATGACATTCAAGGAGTAGATTTTGTTCCCGAGGCTCACCCACAACCATCTCAACAACTTGCACAACTAGATGCTCCCAATCTCAATGATCATGATGGTGATAATATGGAGCATGATATGCCTCTTTTACCGCCGGCTCTGGACACCTTATCATTGTGCTTTTGGACGTCCAAATTATGTATGATTCCATCATGGGCCGTCTTCACACATGGGAGCGCCACTTTGATTCTTGGGATCACCACTTCGATTCTATTGATACTCACCTTTCTAATCTCGACCATAGTCACCAGTCGTTGATCGAGCAATTCCATAACTTTTTAACAGCCTTTTCTTATGCTCCTCCACCTACTTCGCCACTGTTAAGGATCTTCAACCAATGATAATTAGTTATATTCGGCTCATTTTAGGATCACTCTTTAGTTTTTAGGATTTTATGGTTCCTAAACTCTTTTCATTCCATTGAACATCTTTTGATTCTTTTATTGAATATATTTAGCTCCTTGTTCTTAATAAATTATCTTTGATTGAGCACACTATAATTAGAGGTGACAAAATAAACCCGAACCCGAAACCCTCCCTAAAAAACCATAGCCTGAACCCAACCAAACTCAATTTGACCAAAATGTCAATGGCCCAAACTTGAAAAAACCCAAACCTGAAGGCTCAAACCTAAAATAGCCCGAACCCAAAATGACCTGAACCTGAAATGATCCGAACTCGAAATGACCCAAACCCAAAAAAACTCAAACCCGAGCCCGACCTGAACCTAAACTCGAATTTAATACTAAAAAAAATATGAAAAAATTATAATTAAATAATTTTTATAAATAAAAAACTTAAATAATGAATTTTATTTTAATATTCTTTTAATAATTTAATGTAATTTATATTTTAAATATGATTAAACTTGCTCATGGGTTGGGCTAGGCCGCGGTCCAAATTTTTTTAAAATCCCAATCCCAGGCCCTTATTTAACATGCCTAGACCTGTCTATTTAAGCCATAATTACTATTTATCATATTAAAGAATAGTTTTTATTAATATTATATATTATAATTAAATTTAAATAAAATATATAAATTTAAAATTACTATTTTAAGTCGGGTCAGGCTAGTCTGATATAAAAATATGAGAAGCTGGGCCAGACCTAATTAGATGGAGTGGGTAGCCTGACCCTTGAATAGGTCTATATATAATAAAATATTAATTTATTAAAAAGTAAATCATATCATGAGCTTTGAAAAACATTGTTAATAAAATATATCATCCATTTATCACATTTTCTTTAATTTTATTAGTTAAACTCATTAAATATTAAGAGTTTGTGTACGTTAGTAGTAAAATTTTAAATTCTTCTTAAAATATTATTATTATTATTTTAAGTAACAGTAATTAGAATCTTATAATAATATAACAAATTAATAAGATAAATTAAAAAA
>JBBYHK010483473.1:0-17363 GCA_038382065.1 Adansonia grandidieri | reverse complement strand
CAAGCTTGGTAAGAAAAATAAATAAATTTTAGAATGTAGCTCAAACTTTTAACACCTCTAAGTCTGACATTGACGATTTTATAAAGTAGAGTTATTTAATCCATTATGTGCATTAAAATATCTAAGTCTTAGAGGTTTTTAGTTATATTTAATTAAATTTTGGTTTTTTTTATATTAGTTTTATTTATTTAATATATTAATAATATATTATCTGTTATTTTTGTATTTTGCAGATCTAAAGCCAAAAGGAGATTCTGAGGTGCAATAACTTAATAAAGAAACAAAGTGAATCCAGCTTGATAACTTTCAAAAATAAATTGCTCAAGTTAGTTGGATTTTTTCCTTTCTAGGGTTTTGGTTATTTATAGAAGTTTTTGAGGTTAGAGATTTATGGAATATATTTTAGGCTATATTTTTTTTACATAGTTCCTAAAGAGGGAGGGGCCACCATAATATTTAAGAAAGAAGAGATAGATTTTGTAAAATCTTGAAGACCAAAGACCTGACCAATTTTAATTTTCTTTTTCTTTTACTCATATTAATTTTCTTGTATTATTTACGATGGTGAAATGTTTTGGTTTTATATTGTCGTTATTTATTATGTACTAGATTTATTTTTCTAGAGTTGCAATGGAATTTAATATATATTTGTATTATTTTATTTTATTTTCTTGATATTAATGATATTTGAGTTATTTGTCCAATCTTATTCTTAATGCTTTTATTTACTTAATCACCAATTAGATTGATTTTATAATTCTAATGAATTGGAAAACGAAATTTTGTGTTTAGACTTAGATTGAATGACAAATATTTCATATTTATTTATTCTGATGAATTGATCTACATATTAGATAAAAATATATGATCATGTCATATGTAACCAAATTTGAGTCTAAGCTTAATGAGTGTCTTTTTAATTCAATTTATATAGGAAATAGTAAACTGGTTAAAAGAGATATTTTTATAAGACCATCAGAAGATACTTATAAATAAATTAGAACTCTAAGTTAAGAAGTCATTGTCACTAGTCAAGTTAAGAGGATAAAACAAATTCATATAAAGTGCTGAGACAATTTGTAATCCTAGGCTTGCATCATGGCTTATTTGTTTGGTTTTTTATTTTATTTAGATTTTTTTTAGTTTATAAATTTTTATCAGTTGTTTAAATAATATTAAGTTATTTTAATTTTAGTTCTTAACAAATTTAGTATCAATCTTCATAGGATTAACATTCTACTTTATCACTATATTACTTATTACGATACATGCACTTACGTGGTTAAATTCGGCAACAAATATATCCATGATATTTGGTGTTGAATATAACTATAACTAATTATTATATAAAATTTTTATTTTGTTTTATAAATGAGCTAAAATAAAAATAATGTAACACTAAAAGGAAAAGTAAAACTCCAAAATCATTGAACTAAATAAAAAATTATTTTGAAACAAAAAGTGACAAATAACGCCCATTAAATATCTATATAAATAACTTTTTACTTTTAATCCATGAGACACTTACGATGTGTTTAGTCTAGTAGAACGGCAATTCCATTATGCCTTTATTATGCATGCTATGGTAACTTGATGGTTTGGTTTGTTGAAAGACTGATTCTATGGAAAAGGTTTTCCGTCTCTATTTTTCAAAACTGGTACTAGGGATTCAAAGGTGAGGGGTGGAATGGCTATTCTGACCTCCCTAAGAAATAGGCAAAATTTTTTTTCCCAAAATATCATTCACCAAAATTTAAATAACAAGTATTATCCCTAACTAAAATGAAAGCCCAACATCATACTCCAAATATTTCAATCGTTCCATTACTATAAAAAAATTTTTCAAAAAAGAGAGGGTAACTTTCTTTAAAACTTATAAAGGGTGAAGGGGAGACAGAGAGGAAAAGCATAGATGAAAACAAAGAGCTTTGGACTAGCGACCACTGGTGAAACAGAGAACAAGAGTTGCAGGTTTTAAATGTAAGTCTAGGTTTTTTCGGTGACTTTTAAGCAAAATCAATCGAAAAAAAATGAGAAGAAGGGAATGAGAGCTAGCTTTAGATGGAAAATGAAAAGTTTTAGGCTAGGACGATAGTGGTGATTAGCGGAGCACAACAGTATTGACAACGGTGACTGGTCAAATTCTAGGTTCTCGTCTGGGTTTGGGTTTCTATTATGAAGATGAACAAAAGAGAGTACGAGCGAGGGTATTTATAGGGGAGTGAAAATTAAAGATTATATTTATTAAATATAAAATATCTAGTTATTATATTATATTATTTATAAATTTTTAATATATTAATTTTTATTTAAAAATTATATTAAATTAATAATATTATAAGTTATATTTTACTAGATTTAATATAATTTTAAGAAATTAATATATTTTACTATTACAATATAAATATTTTATATTTTATTAAATATAAAATACTTAATTATTACATTAATATTTTTAAATATTTTAAATATGATATATTAAAATTTTATTTAAAATATATTGCAAGATATAATATATTAAATAATTAAAAATTTTATAATTTATAATTTAATATATTTAAAAGGTTAATAAAATAGTTTCATTTTATAAGTAAAAATTTTATTATTTAACTTAACAAGGCGTGTAGTTGGAATAATATTTCATTACTAAGGATAAATAATATTCTGTTATAACATTATCATATTTGTTTCAACAATATTATAGTTTCATTTTATAAGTAAAAATTTTATTATTTAACTTGATAGGGCGTTTGGTTGGGATAATATCTTTAATATTCTATTATAACATTACCATATTTGTTTTAAAAATATTCTCGAAGTTCAATAAAGTTTTATTACCTATAGTACCAAAATTGGATAATATAAGGGATAATGTCATAACTATTTTTTTTTTTGAGGTAGTATAACGTTTCGCTCAGAATGTGAAAACTTTGCCACTTTTGTTCCTATTTTTAATGTTTTAGGATGTTTTACTATTTAAACAAACAATTACCAATGTAAAACAAGCCTATCTAACAAAAAAGCGTTAGTTAACCCCTTCCTTTCCCTTTTAAGCTTTCTCTCTTTGGTTGCTTTTTTTTTTTTTGTTATTTTATTTTTCTGCCAAAGGACTTTTCACTCTTCCTACTTCTCGATCGAGTCTCATCTCTCCATGTATGGTTTGTTAACTTAAATTAAATTACTAACCAATATACGTTTAGGGTGTCTTTCTGTTAATAAGGTCTATTAGTGTTTGATTTTGTGGTTTTTAAGAGTGTGGTTTAAGGTTATAAGTGGAGTTTTTTGGGTTCAAATTATGGGTTCCTTTAGCTTTATATTTGGATGTTGGTTTTTTTTTTTATTTTATCTTAAAGCAATGTTGATTTTTTTGTTCATGAATACGGTAGGAAATTCTTTTGTTCATCCATGGAATGAATTGAACTATTGGGATTGGGGACAATTTCATCCTTTTTCATTTTTTTTATAATTTTTTTCTCATGTTTATTGCAATAATTAGGAAACTTTTTGTGATGGTTCCTACATTTAGTGTTATATATTGTTGACTTTTAATCTTTGAGTTTCAATAAAATTATTACAGAATTTTGTTCTACTTTAATGAAATTTAAACGTATTTGAGTAAAATATCTAAAATAAATTTTTTTTTTTTTTTTTTTTTATTACAAGCTAAGACTTGAGTCTAAACTATGTAAAGATTTCATAACAATGACAAACTTCACCTAGTTGAGTTGAGATTAAAACTCCCAATAGTTTAGAAATGATATGTTTACTATTCAAATAACGATATTTCAATTATTAGTTAGTAATATTAGTTTGAATTTGTTAATATCTGAATTCTTAATTATAAAGATTTATGTGTCAGGATTTGAATTTTGTATAAGTGAACAATTATTTATTTTTTACCAAAAAATATAAACTGATATATCTGGTGGCACCTGTATAAATAGATTTGAAAGATAGATTTAGGTATTTAATACATTCAAATCAAAATAAAAACAAATTCGAATGTCAAAAAAAATTTAATACAAATTCATTATAAATCTAAAATTTATTCAAATTTATAATATTTGAATTCACGAAAATCAAATTAATACATGGCATTTGCCTTTTACTATCAAAACATGAAACAAAAAAATCAAATCAATGTTCAATGAAAAGTTATTTTTAATTGAACCTTCAATCAATTGGTTTATCTCGAAAGTAATATTTCTATGTTGTCTTATTTATTGTTCAATCATTTTTGAGTGGTTGACTTACTATGTTCAAATAGGTTTGTGTTGCGTTGGTCAATTATATTGATAACTACTTTATGTTTATTGGTTTCTTAAATGATTGAAAAATATTATGTTGTTTTCTACGGGCATATGCTAGGTATTTATAATTCTTAGGATAAAGCTAAAGCACAAGTTTTGAGTTATCGAGATGCCCATCACAAGAAGTATAAAAATCAAAGGGATGCAAAAATTGTATTTCTAAATATTGGAATTTAAATGTGATAGAACAACAAGAAGAAACATTTCAAAAAATGAGCAGTAGAAATTATGCATCTCATTCGTCTTATTATAATAAAGGATTGATTATGAGATTTTTTTTTTTATTTGAGTTTGCACAACGTTGCTTATTTGTATGTTAGCAAATGATTTCATTTTTTTTTTAATTTTGAAAAATTCATACATACTTGATACTTTAATTGTGGCATTGTTTTAAGACTAAATACTAGTTTTCCTTTTGTTAGTACTTAAAAAAATGTTTCATCCTTAATATATTGTAATTTTCCTTTTGTTAGTAATTAAATTTTTTATCAAAATATATTACATTGGTTTAATAAGTTAATAAATATATGTAACCTAAAAAATTTTAGCATTTTGGCTTAAAGGGTAATTTAATAAAAGATATAAATTAATAATCTTATATGCTTGTCGACTAAACATAAGAATCTTATGTTGAGGCTTGTTAAACGAATATAGATATGACATATTACTTGGAATAGGGCTTAGTCATCTTGCAGGAGAATCTTATTACTAAAGATAGTAAAATATTATTCGAACCAAATTCCCTCTAGGGGTTAAAATAGTCATTAAACCTATTTATTTATCTATTTCTAATACAATTTTAACCAAATAAATAATATAATATTATTACTCGTCTATTTCACTTAATCAACCAAATTACATAATACTTATTCCTATTTTATTCCATTCTCACTGAATAACTATTCTATTTTTACTCTATGCTATTTTAGCGAACCATACGCATCTTTAGCAACATCGATTTATAATCCAACAAAAACTTTAGTTTCAACTTTTAAATTTTTTCTTTTTTACTATTTTGCTTTATTAGCTTTTCAATCACTTCTATAATTGAAATTTTTAAGAATTCTTTCTTATATTTATTTTTTTCTTTTAAAATAAATTATAAATACTAACGTAACTATATTATGCATAAATATTTCAAGTAGAAATGACATAATTGTTTAAACTTTTATTGTAAAGTTATTTGACAAATTCATTATTAGTTTTGTTTGTATTTTATATGGGACCAAAGACCAATTGCATTATTATTTATTTTGATCATCATATTGCATAATTTATTTATTTATTTAAGATATCTATTACAATATTGTAACATTTTCAAAATAATGGAAGGTCACGTCTTCAATAATCATAAAGTAACGTCTTTAAATTATTTAATTAAGAGTAGTGCCTCTTAGTTCTTTACCAAGTGTTATGACTGTCCAAGAAGACACTTGTTGGATAAGTTATGTCTACATGAAAAGGTATTTCTTTGCATATAAATATAACCCTCCTTATTTGGAAGACGTAGATAGAAACTATATCGAAAAGCTACAAATAGAATTTTGATAGTTTTGCTACACACTGCTTAGTGCATAATGGATTGATGTCATCAATGTAAAACGCCGTTAATCATTGGGCTTCATTGTACCTTCGAGGTTTATATGCTGGTAACTCTTTTCAATACCTAATTAATAATGGGGGTGAATAAAACCTTAAGGAAAGTGGCATTGCTACACATGTTGAAGCCTTCGTCAATTTCTCGTGTTTTTGGTTCCCTACGTACCAACAATTCTAAGGTTTTAGTTTTGCGATTTTATGAGAAATTTGATTGAAGGCCATGGTGTAATCAAGTTAGAAGTTGAACAATTGCACTTTTGGGCCAATGAGAAAGCTGAGGCATGCAAATCGGTGCATAAAGATTGTGCTTTGTCTTTTCTATTGACCGATCAATTTGTTAATGTTATAGAGTAAAATACCATTGTCAATAAGAATTAGGCCTCTTAATGTAAAAAGGATCATGAATTTAGATAGGAACTGGGCTTGTTCTTGAACTTGTTCCAAGTTCCAACAACTTGAAATGGCAATATAACAATAATTTGCTAATGCTCTGTCATCTTGGGATAATGACAACTTGTTTAGTAATCGGTCCCATCATATTATGGGAAATTGGATGATCTCGTCTCTTACCCTCCCATGTTATAGGTCTTAAATGAGTAACAGAAAAAAGCATGCGCTCCAGGTTGAAACAAAAATGATATTTGAATTTTTGTACTAGCAAGTTTTTATACAAAATAAGTTTATCTATGAAGCACTTTTCTAATTTTCACAAGCAATAAGAGCGAGACAAGGCATACAAGGAAATTGATTTGGAAATAAAAGTCATGGATTATTCTAATGCTGGGGCCATGATAAAATTAAAAAAAATTAAAATGAATAGTCTTTCCATTGCTGCTATAGGTGAAAGTTTGACTCCCAAGCGTGTTGAAAGGAAATAGTTAGATTTGCTTAGTATGATTACTATGCAGAACATGATAGAAAACAAAAGAGCTTCTCGACCATCTCCTGTTTTTAATCATGCCAAATTTGATGAGGATACAAGTGTCCATAAAACAATACCTAGTGTTATTAATGAAAGATACCTTCTTTGCAATCGTGAAGGAAAAAGAAACACATAGGTTTATTACTAGCATAAACCACTTATCAAACCATAGTGCTCCCTATCTAGGTATGTTTTATAAACTTTTATTTAAATTAATTATCCATATATGGAATGTTTAAGTTTAGAGGCAAAGATGTATTGGTTATTGATTGTTGTTGATTGTGGCAATTCTACAAAAGAGATTATTTATTTATTTGCTTTAATTGAAAATATTTTTTATTTCTACCAATTATCAAATTGGAAAGTTTTTGAGATAGAATGGGGGCCAAGATGAGTTTCATTTAATGAATAGAAAAATGTCAGAAAGTGTACTCCAAATGAGACATCTTAATGATGCGATATTTGCATCAATTTAAGTTTTCAAGTGGAAATAGCAAAGTTGAAACATGTTTTGAAGTAAGACAAAATCAACTTTTGGTATAAAGACATGTGAAAGAAATGGCATTGGGACTGTCTTTGACAAAGTATGATTGTTGCTTAACAATCTTTTAACCATAGGTGTGATATTAAATTTATATATTTGATGTTCCATATATCATTTTGAAACATATTTGCTTAAATGGGTTTTCACATTTGATTATACATTTTTGATAGTCCACATTAAAAGGGTTAAATAAAATTATGATTATTTAACCTATATTTTATTATTTGTTACATGAATTTATGTTGGTTTAATAAAATCAAAGATTTGACTATTTTACAAAATTTATTATCAATGTAAAAGTGGTTTTGACTAGAAATGATATAAGTCATATATTATTTGCATGTAGTCAAAAGTAGAATAGGGAAAAACCAAAAGCTTTTATAATGAAAATCATTATTTTAAAAATAAAATCTTTTATTGAGAATGTGTATCATAGTAGTCATTAATTTGGCCCCAAAAATTTGGAGACCCAAATATAGTTACATAGTTTTATTTGATCTTGTTTGGTATTTAGTGTATGCTATAGTGCATATGAATATGATTGAAGTGGATATAGTTTGAACAAGACTATAAATATATAGTTAGTTTATGAATATGATAAAATGCATTTATATCCACCATAAGTGGCATTGGTAAGTGACATCTAAAGCAGTCATTATGAAATCATGACATAAGATTTGTGAAGAAAATAGGGAGAAGCATAGTGTGTGTGTGTGTGTGTGTATATATATATATATATATGAAACAAAAGAAAAGGTGACTTTTGTTGACCCATGGGTAATGCTTTCCATACTGATAATTATCCTAAGTGGCTATGCTTAAGGGATATATGAAAATACTCATTAAAAGTTAAGATATTTGGAAAATCATAACTCAAAGATGAAAAGATTAAAATAGTAAGATGAATGCTATGAGACACCTTTAGGTGGTGGACATGGTTTTGATCGTAGTTATAAAATTAATTAATAATGTCCATGATAAAGGGCGTATACATGTTCATATTTTATAATTATTTGATAAGTCCGGCAATGGTCTGGTAATATTGACTATGCAAAAATAAGATATGAAGCACTCTTATGTATATATATGGTTTATTGATAAAAAGTCATATTATTTGAGTGTATATACACAATAAGTTTAGAGTCATATATTGACCATGATAAGAAGCTATAGAAAAATAATAACAATATTATCTTATTTCACTAAGGGATTTGAGGTCCTATTATAATAAATTATTTGGTTGAAAAGGACAATGTGATGCATGGTTTACACATTTGGTTATAATAAAATTAAGAAATAAATAAAATGAACAAATGTGTAACTATGATGAGAAATAGATGAAGCAATCACTATTAATATTATAAGACAACAAATTATATTTATATAAAGGACATCTTTATAGTTGAAACACTATTAAAGTGCATTTTTTAGCAAAAGAATGAATATTTATACATTGTAGGGGTGTTGGTTTTATAAACTTTCAAGATGGAAAAATGTAAAATTTTCTCCATGTGGTATGAAAATTAACATAGCTATGTTGGTAACGTAGGGACGAGGTTTAAGCCCATAATATTAAGTCACCCATGATGGAAACTCAACTAACGCTTGGTATAACGTTAAGTTTTGAATTTAATGAGATAAAGTACATCATCTATATGTGGCTGTTAACACTATAATATTGTATAATATATCATCCCAGGTACAATTTTAGGTACCTAATGATAAGGGAAGGATGAGTAAATATACTCTCAATAGACCCATAACATAAATATGTTAAAATGTTATAGTTACGGGAACATTCTCAATAGGATTTACCTATGTGAGTGTGAAATGTGGCTACTTCTAGGAGCTTAAGGGCTTGGCTCTAATAGCACTCATGAAAAGAAGACATAGACACATGGCTGTAATAGTATCCTCAAATACTATGCATTGACTGGTTTTGAAATCTTTATGTGAGATGTGTTCGGTTAACCAAGTGGAATAGCTAATTTAAAGCATTGTTTACCATGCAACTTTGGTTAACTTTAACATGTTTTAACTAAGTGAAGTTTTAATCGTAAGACACCTTCATTTATGCAAAAGATTTCCAAAATTATCAAAATTTGGTTTATTTTGAAAATGGTAGGGGATTGTTGGAATATTTTCAAAATAATAAGTTATTTCTTCAATAATCATAAAGTAATGTCTCTTAATTATTTAATTAAAAGTAATGCCTCTTGGTTCTTTACCAAGTGTTATGATTATCCAAAAAGACATTTGTTAGATAAGTTATGTCTACATGAAGAGGCATCTTTGCCTATAAATAAAACCCTTTCTCATTTGGAAGACATAGATAGAAAACTATATCGAAAAACTACAAATAGAATTTTGATAGTTTTGCTATACACTGCTTAGTGTATAATGGATTGATGTTGTCAATGCAAAACACTATCAATCATCAGGCTTCATTATATCCTCGAGGCTTATATGCCCATAACCTTTTTGCCTACCTAATTATTGGTGGGGCGAATAAAACCTTAAAGAAAGTGACATTGCTATGTACGTTGAAGCCTTTGTCAATTTCTCATGTTTTTTATTCTCCACATTCGAATCCTCATCAAATTTGGTTTGATTGAAAACGAGAGATGCTCTAGAAGCTCTTTTGTTTTCTATCATGTTTTGGATAGTAATTATGCTAAGCAAATCTAACTGTTTCCTTTCAACACATTTTGGAGTCAAACTTTTACCTATAGTAGTAATGGAAAGACCGTTCATTTTATTTTATTTTTTAATTTTTATCGTAGCCCCACCATCAGAATAATCCATGACTTTTTTCCAAATCAATTTTCTTGTATGCCTTGTCTCGCTCTTATTGCTTGTGAAAATTAGCAAACTACTCTATAGATAAACTTACTTTGTATTTGCTAGTACAAAAATCCGAATATCATTTTTGTTTCAACCTAGAGCACATGCCTTTTCCTTTACTCATTTAAGACCTATAACATGGGAGACTAAGAGACGAAATCATCTAATTTCCCATAATATCATGGAACTGATTACTAAACAAGTTATCATTATCCCATGATGATAGAGCATTAACAAATCATTGTTATATTGCTATTTCAAGTACGTGGGGAACCGAAAACATAAGAAATTAACAAAGGCTCCAAGGTGTGTAGTAATGCCACTTTCTTTAAAGTTTTATTCACCCCCACCATTAATTAGGTATGTAAAAAGGTTACCGGCATATAAACCTTAAAGATATAATGGAGCTCTATGATTGATGGCGTTTTGCATTAATGACATCGATCCACTACGCACTAAGCAATGCATAGCAAAACTATCACAATTCTATTTTCAATTTTCTATATAGTCTTCTATCTATGTCTTCCAAATGATAGGGGTTCTATTTATAGGCAAAGAAATACCTTTTCATATAAACATAACTTTTCTAAATACATGTTCATTTGGATAGTCACACCACTTGGTAAATAACCAAGAGACATCACTCTTACTTAAATAATTAATGGACATTACTTTATGATTATTGAAGACATGACCTTTCATTATTTTGAAAATGTTCCAACAATCCCCCATTATTTTCAAAATAAATTAGATTTTGATAATTTTGGAAATCTATTGCATAAATGAAGGTGTCTTATGATTGAATTTTTATGCAGTGAAAACATGTTAAAGTTAACCGAAATTGCATGGTAGACTATGCTTTGAACCAGCTATTCCATTTGGTTAACCGAATACATCTCACATAAACATTTCAACACCAGTCAATGCCATGTATCTACGTCCTCGTTTCATAAGTGCTGGTAGAGCTAAGCTCTTGAGCTCTTAGAAGCGGCCATACTTTACACTCACATAGATAGATCCCATTGAGAGTGTTCCCATAACTATAACACTCTAACATATTTATGTTATAGGTTTATTAAGAGTATATGTACTCATCCTTCCCTTATGATTACATGTACCTAGCACTTTACTTAGGATGATTTATTATATAATATATAGTGCCAGCAGCCACATATAGATGATATACTTTGTTCCATTGAACTCAAGACCTGACGTTATACTAAGCGTTCAGTCTAGTTTCCATCATGGGTAAGTTAATATTAAGGACTTGTACCTTATCCCTAAATTACCAACATAGCTATGTTAACTTTTCATACCATATAGTGAACTTTTGAAAATATTTATACTTTAAAGGTTCATAAGACCAACACGCCCACCATGTACGAATATCCATTCTTTTGCTAAAGAATGCCCTTTAATAATATTTCACGTATCAAGGATATTCTTTATACAAATACCAATTCTTTATCTTATTCATAGTGATCACTTATCATTTTGTCATGATGGTTTCACATTTACCTATTTTATTTATTTCTTAATTTATGATCGAATGTGTAAACCATTCATCACATTATTCTTTTCGACCAAGTAATTTTTTATAATGAGGCCTCAAACAAGACAATATTGTTGCTATTTTTCCATTACTTCTTAGTAGAGGCAATATATGATTTTAAACTTATTGTGTATATATACTTAAATAACATGACTTTTTTGTCAACAAATAATATATACACAAGGGTGTTTCATATCCTAGTTTAGAGCATAGTCAATATTACCCTATATGGATAACATATAGATTTATTTTATGGGCATCCGTTTTGTATCCATTTGATTCGATTGATTTTTGCTTGAGCCGGATGATGAAAAATTATCATGTCCGATTCCTTTATCCTAATAACAAAAAACCCTAACTTGAACGATCTTGTATTAAGAGCTAAATTAGCTAAAGGTATGGGTTCGAATTATTATGGGGAACCCGTATGGCCGAATGATCTTTTATATATTTTTCCAGCAGTAATTCTCGGTACAATTGCTTGTAACGTAGGCTTAGCGGTTCTAGAATCTTCAATGATCAGTGAACCTGCGGATCCATTTACAATTCCTTCGGAAATATTACCTAAATGGCATTTCTTTCCTGAATTTCAAATACTTCATACAGTACCTAACAAGTTATTAGGTATTTTCTTAATGGTTTCAGTACTCATGGGTTTATTAACAATACCTTTTTTGGAAAATGTTAATAAATTCCAAAATCCATTTCGTCATCTAGTAGCAACAACCATTTTTTGATTGGTACTGCAATGGCCCTTTGGTGACCATTACTGGACTTATCAAATGACTATAAAATATCAACATGTATATACCCTTTATCATAGACATTATTAGCTAAATTTATAGCTATGATCATAATCATGTCCACCACCGAAAGAGGTCTAATAGCATTCATCTTGCTATTTCAATCTTTTCATCTTTAGATCATGATTTTCCAAATATCTCAACTTTTAATGAGTATTTTCATATATCCCTTAGGCATGGCCACTTAGGATAATTATCGATATGGAAAGCAATTCCCAAGAGTCAACAAAAGTGACCCTTTCTCTAGTTTCACATACATACTATGCTTCTCCATATTTTCTTTACAAATCTTATATCATGATTTCATAATGACTACTTTGGAGATCACTTACCAATGCTATATATGGTGGATATAAATGCATTTTATCATATTCATAAACTAACTATATATTTATAGCTTTGTTCAAGCTATATCCACTTCAATCATATTCATATGCATTATAGCATACACTAAATAACAAATAAGATCAAATAAAACTATGTAGTCATATTTGGATCTCCAAATCTTTATGGCCAAATTAATGACTACTACGTTACATATTCTCAATTGAAAATTTTATTTTCATATTAGAATAGTGACTATATTATAAAAGTTTTGCTTTCCCACTATTTTACTTTGACTAGAAAAATTAATCATGTAAATAATATATGACTTTTATCATTTCTAATCAAAACCGCTTCTATACTGATATTAAATTTTGTAAAATAATCTAACCTTTGATTTCATAAAACCAACATAAATTCATGTGACGAATAATAAAATAGGTTAAATAATCATAATTTTTTCAGTCTTTGGATTACCAAAAACGTGTAACCAAATATAAAAACCCATTTAAGCAAATATATTTCAAAATGATATATAGAACATCATATATATAAATTTAATATCATGCCTATGGTTAAAAGATTGCTAAGCAACAACCATTCTTTGTCAAAGGCAGACCTAATGCCATTTCTTTCACATGTCTTTATACTAAGAGTTGATTTTGTCTTACTCTAAAACATATTTCAACTTTGCTATTTCCACTTGAAAACTTAAATTGATGCAAATATCGCATAATTAGGATGTCTCATTTGGGCTGACATTTTTTTATTCATTAAATGAAACTTACCTTTGCTCCCATTCTATCTTAAAAACTTTCGAATTTGTTAATTGGCAAAATAAGAAATATTATCAATTGGAGCAAATAAATAAATAATCTCTTTGGTAGAATTCCCATAACCAACAACCACCAATAACTAATACATTTTTGCCTCTAAGCTTAAACATTCCATATATGGATAATTAATTTAAATAAAAGTTTATGGAACATGCCTGGACAAGGAGCACTTTAGTTTGATAAGTGGTTTATGTTAGTGACAAATCTGTGTGTTTCTTTTCCTTTCCTTCACAACTGCAAAGATGGTGTATTTCCTTAACAACTTTGGGTATTGTTTTATGGACACTCGTATCCTCAACAAATTTGGCAGGATTGAAAACGGGAGATGCTCTAGAAGCTCTTTTGTTTTCTATCATGTTCTGGATAGTAATCATACTAAGCAAATCTAACTATTTACTTTCAACACGTTTTGGAGTTTGCTGTTTACTTTCAACATGTTTTGGAGTCAAACTTTCACCTATAGTAGTAATGGAAAGATCGTTCATTTCAATTTTTTTTATCATGGCCCCACCATTAGAATAATCCATGACATTTTTCCAAATTAATTTTCCTATATGCCTTGTCTCGCTTTTATTGCTTGGGAAATTTAGCAAACTGCTCCATAGACAAACATGAATCATAAAATATGGCCAGGGTCATATTTTAGAGCCAAAGAGAATAGAGAATCCCCCACCAAGCGTGCCCATATGGCCATATTTTCGCATTTTGACTATGACCAAACCAACCACACTACTTTAACGATCTTGTATTAGGCCTGAGCCTTAAATTTTCTATTAGCATAAACTGCTGCCCACCCTATGAATCTGAGGTAATTTGGCCTCAATGTGTTAATGCAAATGATGTGTAAAAAGCATAATAAGATAAAAAAATGAAATTGATTTTGACTATTGCCGGTTGCAATTCTTTTAAATTTATGAACTAGATTTGTTTATTATTCATTTGAAAATTACAAAACATCAGGTACGTAATTTTTTTATATATTTAACTAAATTTGTAATAAAAAAAATTGAAGTGATAAAAACCAATTAATAGCGGCTCAAATTTTTCATAATGCGCTACGTCCAAGTATGTTTTGTGAACTTTATTTAAATTAATTATCTATGTGTAAAATCCTTGGTTTTGGATATTTATTAAGTTATATTAAAGTCTCAATTGCTTATAATAAGACGTTTGTGCAGGTTTTGTGAAAAAGTCTCAATAGTTGTAGAATTAACTAATAATGTCCATGATAAAGGGTATATTCATGTTGTTATTAATAATCATTTGATAAGTCTGGTAATGGTCGGTAATATTGACTATGCTCTAAAATAAGATATGAAGCACCCTTGTGTATATATATGGTTTGTTGATAAAAAGTCATGTTATTTGAGTATATATATACAATAAGTTTAAAGTCATATATTGACTATGATAAAAAGCTATAGAAAAATAACAACAATATTGTCTTGTCTTACCAAAGGATTTGAGGCCTCATTATAATAAATTATTTGGTTGAAAAGAACCATGTGATGCATGGTTTACACATTTGGTGATAATAAAATTAAAAAATAAATAAAATAAACAAATGTGTAACCATGATGAGAAATAGATGAAGTGATGATCACTATTAATATTACAAGAAAAAGAATTGGTATTTGTATAAAGGATATCCATGATAGTTGAAACACTATTAAAGTTTATTCTTTAGCAAAAAAAAAAATAAATAAATATTTGTACATGGTGAGGATGTTGTTTTTATAAACTTCAAGATACACAAATGTAAAAGTTTCACCATGTGGTTTGGAAATTAACATAGCTATGCTGGTAATTTGGGGATGAGGTTCAAGCCCATAATATTAAGTCACCTATGATGAAAACTTGACTCAACGCTTGGTATAACGTCAAGTCTTAAATTCAATGAGACAAAGTAAATCATTTGTATGTGGCTACTAGCACTATAATATTATATAATATATCATCCCAGGTAAAGTGCTAGGTACCCGTAATGGTAAGGGAAGGATGATTAAATATATTCTTAATAGACCCATAAATAACATAAACATGTTAGAGTACTATGTTTATGGGAACACTCTCGATAGGATTTACCTATGTGAGTGTGAAGTATGGCCGCTTCTAAGAGCTTAAGGGCTTGGCTCTAACAGCACTAATGAAAAGAGGACACAAACACATGGCTATAATAGTATCCTCAATACTATGCATTGACTGATGTTGAAATCTTTGTGTGAGATGTGTTCAGTTAACCAAGTGGAATAGCTAGTTCAAATCTTTGTTTACCATTCAATTTTGGTTAACTGTAACATGTTTTCACTAAGTGAAGTTTCAATCGTAAGACACCTTCATTTATGCAAAAGATTTCCAAAATTATCAAAATCTGGTTTATTTTGAAAATGGTAGGGGATTGTTGGAACATTTTTCAAAATAATAAAATTCATGTCTTCAATAATCATAAAGTAATGTCTTTTAATCATTTAATTAAGACTAGTGTCTTTTGGTCTTATGACTATCCAAAAAGACACTTGTTGTATAAGTTATGTCCATATGAAGAGGCATTTCTTTGCTGATAAATAGAACCTTTCTCATTTGGAAGACATTAATAGAAATCCATATCAAAAAACAACAAATAGAATTTTGATAGTTTTGCTACACACTGCTTAGTGCATAATGGATTGATGTCGTCAATGCAAAACGTCGTCAATCATTGGGCTTCATTGTATCCTCGAGATTTATATGCTAGTAATTCTTTTGCATACCTAATTAATGCTGGGGGCAAATAAAACCTTAAACAAAGTGGCATTGCTACACACATTAAAGTCTTCGTCAATTTTTCGTGTTTTCAGTTTCCCATGTACTAATAATATGTAATCAGGGAAATTGCTTTTGTTGGGATTTGCCAACTTGTTACTTGATAAATTATTTTATTTAAAAAATTATTTTTATTTTATTTTGGTCAAAAAAAGAAAAAATTCTTGAATTTATATTGTATTCTATTATTTTTGTATCATAATTATATTTAAGATATTATATATTTATATTTTGGCACGTTAAAAATTTGTTCTATATATATGCATGTCGTATTCATTTCCCTATTTGTGTCTTGTAATTATTTTGTGCTTGAAATTGCCAAGTCTAAACGAAACTATTTAAATCAAAGTAGATAGTGCTATACCAGTGGAAATACCTTTTTTATTCTAATATTGGTATATACATCTACTGGTATGTTTCATCCTACTGTTTTGGATTCATTGATATCTTTCAAATATTTTTCATATATATAATTATATCTTATAGCATATTTTCAAGTGTTTTTAATGAAATATATATTATATATACATGCAAATACAACTTAATTACATATATATATATTTATATACAAATATAAATTTTAAAATTTTAAATATTTGATGTGCAAAATTATTAAACATCAAATAAATAAATAAAAATATTTAAAGATATAATAAATTATTATTAATTAAGTTCAATAACCTAATTTATTGAATATATTTGATTTTTAAATAGAATTATAAAAAATCAAAGAAAAAAATTAAAATTGATTTTAAAAAAATTAAATAAGTGAAATTTTTTTATGGTTTGTATAGAAACGTAGATTTTTACTAAAAAATTGAATTTGT
>JBBYHK010483462.1:0-17366 GCA_038382065.1 Adansonia grandidieri | reverse complement strand
GATCTGATTACGTATTCGGCCTATTTTAATCCAAACCCACCTGAAAATCACGTCAATCTTTTCAAACATCCAAAGCAACGTTTTTATTCTGATATTATAACATTAACAATGGTAGTATTTTTTAAATATTTTATATATATATTTATAAACTTTTTAATTTTCATATATCTATACACATGCAAATGCACTTCAATTACATATATATATATATATATATATGTGTTTATATACAAATATAAATCTTAAAATTATAAATATTTAATATTTCAAACTTTTAAGCAACAAAAAAATAAATAAATATTTTAAAGCAATATAATTGTTAATTAGGTCAATAACCTAATTTAATGAACATATTTTATTTTAAAATATAATTATGAAAAAAATAATCAAGACAAAAGAAAAATTAGAAATTGGTTAAAAAAATCAAATAAGTGAATATTTAAAAAAAGAATCAAAATCTTCTACGACTGACAAAACTAATATTGATTAGTATAAATCAATACAAGCTAGTACAAAAATCAACAGACTACGATATTGGTATAGTTTTATTTTATCTTAAAATTGAAACATATAGCCTGTATCGTTATAGTATCGATTACTTTGATCCAAAGTCTCGTTCTCTTTTTTTTTTTTTTTTAATTCTTTTCCCTTGATTTTATTTTTCTTCTTCACTATTATTCTGTTTCTTTCACTTTTTTGGCCACCACGGTTTTGTTGCTGCTACTGCTTTGGATTCAATAGAAGTTGCAATCTAGGTACAAGGAAAGAGTTCATAGATATTAAAATTTAGGTCATTAATCTTGTTAAATATAATTTCTTGAGAGTTATTATATGAACTAATAAAACAAAACTTCGTGCTGCGGTAGTCGTTATTTAGCCAGCAACACAAAATTGATGGATACTTTTATATTTTTATTGTTTTATTTTGAGTTTTTATAACATTATCTAATTAGTTGAACATTAGGTGTGGACTTTGGTGAGTGAATGTTGACTAGGGTTATTATGAAAAATCAGTGATTTTTTAAGTATGATGAAAATGGGAACGTAATCGATTACGATTTGTTTTTTAATTAAAATTTGTTTAAGTTTGCTCAAATGCAATCGAAAGAACAAAGTTTTAAATTATAAGGAGATTAAAACCTTTGTAGTGGTTAATTATGTGGATTAATTCGTTATATGCTCCGTAAATTGTTGTGGGAACAACGTTTTCTTTTCTGATTTTAATTGGATTAGAAAATTATAAGTTCTTAATTATGCAAATTTGAAAAAAAAAAATCTTTAAAAGAAGAAAAAATTATTTATTTCAATTAGATTTATTTTAAAAACTAGAATTTTAAAATATTTTGTTTTAGGATTTGCCAAGGAAGGTGTTAGTAGGATTTGAGAAGGAAGATAAATAGGAAAAGACCATGAAAGAGAAAGGATTAATGGTGTATTGAATCAAGTTTAAATAAAATATTTTTTTAATTTAAATTTGATTTATTCGATATGAATAATTATTTATTAATAAAAATATTTTTATTTAATTTTAATTAATGAAAATATAACAATTATTATAAAATAAATTTTTTATATTTTAATATTTTTTAAGAAATTGATCCAAGCTTTTAGACATATTTAAATTTAAAAATTAAAAAATTTATATCACGACTTGACTAAACCATGAACAAGTCTAATTAAGTGTCACATGTTAATCAGTAGAGGATGAATTTGTTTTTCCTCTTATTTAATTTTCTAGAGTTTACCCTAAAAATAAATATGACTATGAGTGCAATGACAAGTAATAAGTATGAATAATATATAATAAAAGAAAACATAATCATAATGTTTACCCATTGCATATGCTATATATAACAATTATTTAAGTTGGAATCTCAATACACCAACTCCATAATAATTATTATAAATAATTACACCAACTACCAAAAATTGCCTTAACTGTGATGGCAAAATCCGTTATAAAATGCTATAAATCTGTCATAATTGAAATTTAGTGATGGAATTAGTCACAATTTTTTTTTTTTTTGTGACTGACACCCCCTCACCAATAATACCATCACAAAATTAGTCAATTCCGTCAATAAATTAGTGACAGTTTTCCTGCTACGATGGTCAAATATTTCATCGCAGTTTTTTGTTAAATCAGGTAGCTATCCGTCACCCTATTCCATCATAAAACTTAAAAATCTGTCACTATTTTTATCACAAAAATATGTGATAATTTTAAACGCCGTTGCAACATTTTATAACAAATTTTTGTTTTCAAATAAATTTCGTCACTAGTTTTGCTACAATTTTTTGTCACAACTAAAAATTTCTCTCGCTTTTGTCACAACTTCTGAATTTGCAATTTATTTAATTTGTCAGAAAATCATCCCAAGTTCATAAATAGCGTCATTACTAAATGTATCAATTAATAGACATGTCAAAATTTCCTTTCCAACAAAGGAAAAAATATCAATTAAAATAAAAATAATTTTCTAATTCATTGATAAATAAATAATAACAAATTGTTCATAGTATTTTACAAGATTTATCCATCATATAATACATCAATTACAAAATTGTACATTAACTAATACAATCCTTTAAAATTAAACAATGGATTGATATCTTATGCTTTTCATAACTCGTACTTGTATGGTAAAGAGTTGGCGGTCGTTATGGTAAAGAGTGAAGAGCAATACCATCTCTGCAATTTTCCACAGTTTGTAGTATTTGCAACCACAACACCAAAAATATGGCATCGAACGCACTGGTGCCGTTCTGGCGTGCAACCGGCATGACATATATCACCTACTCTAATATATGTGCCAACCTAGTCAGAAACTGCTTGCAGGAACCTTACAAAACTGAAGCCCTTTGCTCGTGAGAAAGTCCATTTCTCTATCTCCAAGTGGACCGATGGAAAGCCTCGAAAACCCAGTATGTCTCTTTTCCTTCTTAATATTCCATGTACAGGTTTTTGTTTTCATTTGTGATTGTTATTATTCATTTTTTAACTTCATTGTTATTTTGATTTGATTTGATTTTTTTTGGATGATTAATATGAGGGTTTTACTGGTCCCTTTCTGATTGTGATTAATTCTATATCTAATCCGTTTTGGAGGAATTGATTTATGATTTTTGTTTTGAATCTGTTAAATATTGGACATATGATTGCTATAATTTTTAGAGCAAAAAAAGAATTGTGAAGAAGAAGGCCCAAAAAAATTGAAAGTAAAATGAAATCATAGAATAATTTAATTTTTTTGGGGTCCTTTTGTTGATGCTTTTTTCTATTAAACAATATTTGATTAAAAATAAATAATTGCCTATGTTGAATCCCTTACAGCAACTTAGTTGTTTCCTTATTTTCCTTCTTATTTGGAACCAATACGATAAAGAATGGTATTTTGTTATTAAATAGTTTCTTTGCTTCATTCATTTGTCATTTGCATCTGCCAAGTAGGATACTGATCTTTAGTTGCTCTTAGCTAGTATTCAAATGACATTCTAGCATATCCAAATTCTTTGTTTGCTGGAGGAGTTGCGCGGAGTAGATTAACTCTTGAAGTGGACTTTGACACGAAATTCTCTATCATACTACATGATCATTCAGGACCACGTCTTACCGGGGAGGGGTTACTTGACCTAGCCAGCTGAACAAGTTGCTTAGACCAAGGTTAACATATTTGAATCCTTGTCTGACCACAGATTGTTCTACACTTAAGTCTATGACACTTGTTTCAACTTTAGTGTCCTTGATATTATCTACTAGGGTGAAGTGGATGGATTTGATGTGATGAAATTTAGTTTGTTGTGACTTATGAAATAGAAAACATCTTTTCATTTATGTTTGAGAGAATCTTGTCAGATGTTCAACTTAATATTGGATAAGTGACATCATGGTTAGGTGACTTAGACCGCTCAAATCTAATGAATACTTACGGATTTGAATTTCATGCCAGTTCTTGCAAGGAGGATATAGCAATTGTAAGTAGAGAAGTTATTATATTCAGAAATCATGCTAGATGATTTTCTTTCTTTGTTTACAAGATTATTTAACCCAATATTCTAAGTAGGTTCTGTATAGATCAACATCAGGTCCCCTAGGGAATCTCAATCAACTCTTGATATTCCAGCTTATAGTACAATTTTATTGTGATCCGGATGCTGATGGGGTTACATAGTAAATGTATCTTATATTTTTCGAGGTGTTGGACCTCAACAAAAATCGTATCATTCTCACTTAGTACTCTTTAAAAAAAAGGATGTTTAGCTTTGAAGTTCATTTGCAAGGTGGGCGTGAACCTGATGTCATTTTTCAATCCCTCCATACCATGCTGATACTATCTTTATTCCATTTGATGTATATGAAAAGTGAGTCACATTTATTATTTTTTGTAGATATTTAATATCTATGTAGCATCGTCTAACTCCTTTATTTGCTGCTTTAGGTTGTATTTATACATCCTTTTGTCCTTTGTCTTACTTTATTTTTTTCATACATTATCAGTATAATTGCAAAAAACACTTTCGAGATTTGGTCAAATTACATATATGTCTTTCATTTTGCAATATTTGTGCTTTTTTCTTGTGGATTATATCTAGTGTGGCAAAATGAACTCAATCTCGAAAAAACTCGAGCCTGAACCTAAACCAAACTTAATTTGATAAAAAATGCAATGACTCAAACTCGAGAAAATTGGAACCCAAAATGGCTCGAACCCAAACCCAAATTTAATACTAAAAATAAATATGGTGAAATTATAACTAAATAATTTTTTATAAAGCAAAAACTTTAATTAACAATTTTATTTTGATATTTTTTTAATAATTTAATTAAATATTACAAGCTTAATTTATATTTTATATATGATTAAACATACTTATGGGTAGAGTCGGGCTGTGGCCCAAGCTTTTTTAAAATCCCAAGCTTAGGTCCTTATTTAACATACCTAAACTTGCTCGCTTCGGCTAGAATCACTTTTTGTTACATTAAGAAAATATATTTTATTAATATTGATAAAAACTAAAATTGAATCAGTAAACTATTTTTATTGTGTGTTTTACGAGTTGTTTTTAGGTCTATTTATATAGTAGGTCTGAACCTTCAAATATAGTGTCCTAGATAGCAAAAGGAAGTTAGAAAATTCTAATTTAAATTGCCTAAGTCAATTATCTTATCTCTTGAATATCTAACTCCCTGATTTAAGGAATCAAAATAGTTACAGCTGCTTATAATTTAAAACAAATAATATCCCTTTCCTTCTAACACTCTCCCTCAAGCTAGGGAATAGATGTCTTTCATTCCCACCTTGGAAACACTATCCTAAAACTGAATAGTATGCAGTCCTTTTTGAACACATTTGTCAGCTGATTTTTTATAGTCACATATAGGATGCAAATCAGACCACTCTCTAGTTTTTTTTTCTTTTTATGAAGTGCCTATCTATCTCTATATGTTTAGTCTTATCATGTTGTACAGGATTGTGTGAAATATTTATTGCTGACTTGTTGTTATAGTAGAGTTTCATAGGCTTATCTCCCTCTATCTTTAAGTCCTTTAGGAGTATTCTTAGCCATAATAGTTCACATATACCTTGGGCCATAGCTCTAAATTCTGCTTCAGTGCTCGATCTTACCATTACATTTTGTTTTTTACTTCTCCAATTAACTACATTACCTCCAAGAAAGGTGCAATACCCTGTAGTTGATCTTTTATCCACTGAAGATAATGCATAGTTTGCATCTGTATAAGCTTCAAGTGTTGTTCCTATATTTCTTTGAAATAATATGCCTTTCCTTGAATTAGCTTTTAAGTAATATAAAATCTTATGGACAACCTGTATATGTACTTCATTTGGATTGTGCATAAATTGACTTACTACACTAACAGCATAAGCTATGTCTGGCCTTGTGTGTGATAAGTAGATAAGTTTCCCATCTAGCCTTTAATACATCTCTCTATTCATAGTTGAGTCATCCACTGCTTTTCCAAGCTTGTGATTCAAATCAATTGGTGTAGTAGCAGGTTTACATCCTAACTTTCCTATCTCTTTTAGGAGAACAAGGACATACTTTTGCTGAGATATGAAAATGCCCTGTTTAGAATATGCCACCCTAATTCCTAAGAAGTACTTTAAACTTCCCAACTGCTTAATTTCAAACTCTTTGATCAAACACTGCCTTAGGGACTCTTTTTTAGATTCATCATTTCCAATTACTTTTATATCATTAACATATACTAGCAAAATTGTAACTTCCCCTATTTTTGAGTGCTTTATGAATAAAGTATGATCCCCTTGACTTTGCTTGTATTTGTTAGTTACCATCACCCATGCAAATCTTCCAAACCAAGCCCTCGAAGATTGCTTAAGACCATAGAGTGCCTTTTGTAGTCTGCATACTTTCCCTTTTTTCACATTATCCCCAAAACTAGGTGGTATATCTATGTACATTTCTTCCTTTAAGTTTCAATGTAAGAATGCATTTTTAACATTAAATTGCCATAGATTTCAGTTGAAATTGGCAGCTAATGATAGTAAGACTCTTACTATATTTAATTTTGTAACCGGGGTAAAGGTTTTTTGATAGTCTACCCCATAGGTTTGAGTATAACCCTTAGCTACTAGCCTAGTTTTATATCTTTTTAGCTTTCCATCTGCCCCATACTTCACTGAGAACACCCATTTAGACCCCAATGATTTTTTCCCTTTGGTAGGTCCACAATATCCCAAGTTTTGTTTTTCTCTAGTGCCTCCATTTCTACTCTCATAGCTTCCTTCCACTCTTGTTTGGAGAATGCTTCAGATAAAGTTTTAGGAATCAAGACAATGTATAGGTTCATAAGGAATATCTTATGGGATGAAGAAAAATTATCAACGGACAGAACATTTGAGATTGGATATAAAGGACATGTAGTACATTCTCTAGGTTTTTTTTCTTTAGGGCAATTGGTAGACAAAGATCAACATCTATTTGAAATATAGGTTTAGATATAGTGCTTACCTCATTTCCAGATCTAGAAGAAGAATCTTGGACTTGTTCAGGTTCAGGATTTGGAACTCTTCCCCTTGAATACACCTATTCTGTTAGCTCAAAGAAAAGATTGAACCTAGAGGGGGCGAATTGGTTCTGCAAAAACTTGATAAATTTAAAGTAAATTAAAAAAAAGTTAAGGGTAAAAAAAAACAAGCAATCAATGTATAGAGGTTTGGTCCTTAAATGCGGCACCTACATCCTCTCTTCTTGGTACTTTCTTACCAAGGTGATTCCCACAATTCACTAATCAAATTGTTTACCTTTAAGGCTAAGGTATAACCTTCCACCTCTATCTTTTAGGGCTTAGATAGAACCTTCCCTTTTGAGAATTCTACCCTAAAGTCTCAAATATTTTCACTCACTTTCACACAATCCCTTTTGTGATATGAATGAGGTATTTTTGCAAACAAATTAAATCTCTAGTAGGTGGATGTTTGTTGGAATTTAAGTACAAGGTGAATGACATACAAATACACTTGGAAGAGTATAAACTTGATACTAGTAAAATGAAGAATTTGAAGACTTTAAAGCTTTTGTTGTTCCATACTTGATTAATCTTTGTATTTCTTGCTTCTTCAGCTGTTAGGAACCTCTATTTATAGCTTAAAATTAATTTATAGACGTTGGGTATTAAATGTGGTAGTTGGAGAGTCATTATAGCCATCATAAATGCTTGTTTTCGTTTAGACCTGCGCTAGAGTATCGATACAATACCAATGGTATCAATACAAGAATAAAAAAAAGTGACCGTTACAGCTTGTTATATCGATGCAGGGAGCTGAATATCGATACCTGCCAAGCTATATCGATACAAACACACCTGTATCGATACATTTGAGGGTTTCAACAAAACCATGGTTACTGCCAAGTAGTGTATCAATACGTATGGGGTGAGTATTGATACTCACTACAGTGTATCAATGCATGCTTAAAAATATCAATACAAATGAGGATTTTAAGCATAGTATCGATACATTTGTGCATTGTGTTGATACATACCTTCAAAATCCTTTGTAAAATGATTTCTCTTGACTTGATATTAACTCAAACATATTTCAAGAATATTCTAAGTATAAATATACATTTTGAAACATATACTTTTGAGAAAATACAAACTTAGTACTTTTCAAAATATTTTTCAATTTTAACACAAATACCAAGTTAATCATAAATTAATTTAGCTTAAGTTGTTTGTTATATCAAAACTAAATTTAAAGTTAACATGTTCATATCTCCAACTATCAAAAATAGGTTGAGATTGTGGCTGTATAGGTTGAGATTGTGACTGTCTAGGCTGGGACTGATGTTGTGTTTGAATTTGGGTAAATTGAGTATGTAAAACTAGAGTAGGTATAGGTTGCTGTTCTAGTAGGAAGTTGTCCCTATCTTTATCTTCCATTAGTGATTGCTTGAAGATAAGGCTGGGTAAAGTAGGGTGTCCCTTCCTCAAAAGTGACATCAACAGTAACAAAAAATTGTTTTATAGGTGGATGATAGCACTTTATCCTTTTTGAGTAGATGAGTATCTCAGAAAGACATACTTGATAGCTCTAGAATCTAGTTTCCCTCTATTGTTGCTATGGACATGAACAAAGGAAGTACAACCAAAGACTCTAGGTGTGAGATTATTAGAAATATTCATGTCAGGGTAGAATTTAGTAAGAAGTTCTATTGATGTTTTAAATTCTAAAGTCTTGGAATGCAATCTGTTTATGATGTGAATATTATTAGGATGGCTTCCCCCCAATATGTTTTTGGTACATGTTGTCAAAATAGGAGAGCTTGAGTAGTGGCTAGTTGGTGATCATTCTTTCTTTCAATAGTCCTATTTTGTTGTGGGATGTTAACACAAGATGATTCATGAATGATACCTTCCTTTTGAAAATATGAGGATAAAAACTGATTGAAATAATCTCGGGCATTATCAGATTAAATTCTTTTTATTTTTACTCTAAATTCGTTTTGTACCATAATATGAAAATTAGGTAGGACAGTCCTCACATTAGACTCGTGTTTGAGTGGGAAAACCCATGTAACTCTAGTGCAATCATCAATAAAATGACATAAACCACTTTGATCCAGTCACATTAGGAATAATAGAGGGCCCCCAGATAATAGTATGAACTAAATGAAATGGTATTGAAGCTTTTTTTTTTATTGCTAATAGGGAAGGAAACTCGTTTGTGCATTGCAAACTTACGTACATCACAATGACAATCTTAAACATTTATTTTTTTGAATAAAAATAGGAACATTCTTTGTCATACTCTAAATGACAGATGACCAAACCTATAATGGTAGAGCCAAATAACATCTTTGTTTCAAGAGGAAATAATACATAAAGATATGTTTTCTTTGACACTAGTCAACTTGCTTACAGTTTCAAGGTGTAGAGTCCATCTTTCCTTAGCAAGTCCAATCTTCTTCCCCCAGATTCGATCCTGAAACACACAAAGGGTAGGATAGAAAGTAACATCATAATTTATGTCATTAGTAACTTTTTGGACAGATATCAAATTATTAGACAGCTTACGAACATGAAGCACATTTTTAAGAATCAGCTGAGGTGTAATTTGAATGTCACCTAAGCCTACAATAGTAATAGATGATCCGTCTGCAACTAGAATTTTCCTATTGCTAGGACAGGGGGGAATAGGTAATAAATTATGACAGTGAATGGGTCATGTGATTAGTTGCCCTTGAATCAATGATCCAAAAGTCGGAGGAAATTTTTTCTAAAGCAGTTAGACTATAAAGAAGAGTGGACTTACCTTAGAGTGTTAATGAACATGCCCCATTGGTTTTAGACTTCCCTAAAGCTCCTAAAAGATCTTTCAGCTTTCCAATGTCTTCTTGGTTGAGCTTCATTTGCTCTAGAATTGAATATGATTGTGTTATAGTTTGGTGAGCTTGAGTTTGTCACTTCTTCTATGTTTTATAACCCTAATCTTGACTTGTAGCGATTGGTTAATTTCTAGCATTTGTCCTTGGTGTGCCTTGGCTTCTTGCAATAAGTGGATCAGAGAGTATCCTTATTATCCCTTCCAACAATCTTCGAGGATCTAGATAAGGCTATGATTCCTTCATCATACATAAGTACTGTTTTTGTCTTTGTTGCCATAGCTGATCCATCTTGACCTTCTAGCATAATCCCTCTATGGCTTTCTTTTGCTCGTATCAAGGAAATAATTTCATTTAGTGATGGTAATTCTTCTTTACCAAGTACATGAACTCGAACTTAGTCAAACTCACTGTTGAGTCTAGCAAGGAAATCGTACACCTGATCTTTTTCAATGAAACTCTTTAGTATTGCAGTATCTTCAGGGTATCTAGTTGTGCTGTAGTGATAGTGATCAAGTTCTTGACATAAACTCTGTAAAGAGTTTGCATACTCAATCACTGTTTTGTTTCCTTATTTCATGGCACTAGTTTTTACTTTAATCTCATACACTTGTGCTGCATCTTGGGCTTTTGAATAGGTTTGTCTAACAGCATCCCAGACTTCCTTGGCTATTGATGGGAACATATATGTGTCGCTTATCTCGGTACTCATAGAGTTCTACAACCATGACATTATCATAAAGTCTACTTCATCCCATGTTGCAAATTTCAGATCCTCTAGCTCCAGAGCCGTCCCCATCAAGTGGCTAAGTTTCCCCTTCCCCTTAAGATATGTTAGAACAAATTGTGACTATTTTAAGTAAGTTTTTCAGTTAGCCTATATGCTACTTGGATATTTTGTAGGTCTCCAAGTGAGTGCATAATGCTTTCCTCGAAGGGTACCTTAATTTCAGACATAATTTGGGTTGTGGGGTAAGATTTCTAAGAAAATTCCAATAAAGGCTATAAGGAATTGTTGAATAAAGGAAGGTAACAAAGGCCTAAGGAAAACTTGATAGTATGGCAATTAAGGCAAAAAAAATTAAATGAACTTCAAAAAGAAACTCTTAAAGCTTTGATACCATGATAAAAACTGAAATTGAATCAGCAAACTTTATTTTTACTGTGTGTCTTATAAGCTGTTTTTAGGTCTATTTTTGCAGTAAGTTTGAACCTTCAAATATAGTGTCCAAGGTAGAAAAGGAAGCTAGTTAAATTGCCTAAGTCAATTATCTTATCTCTTGAATACTTAACTCCCTGATTTAAGGAATCAAAATAGTTACAGTTGCCTATAATTTAAAACAGATAATATCCAATTCCTTCTAACAAATATTTATATATTTTATAAATAAAATTGAATAAAAATATATGTTATTTTAATTTAAAATCACTATTCTAAGCTAGGCCAAACTAGCTCACAATAAAAATATGAGAACTCAAGCCTGAGCTTGGACCCGCTCAGCCTTTGAACTGATATGTACATGACAAAATAATAATTTATCAAAAAGTAAATCATATCATAAGCTTTGAAAATATTGCCAATAAAATATATTATCCATTTATCACATTTTCTTTAATTTTAAATGCTAGCAGTAAAATTTTAAGTGCTTCAATATTATTCTTATTTTATTATTATTATTTCAAGTAATGATAATTAAAATTTGATAATAGTATAACAAAATATTAAGGTAAATTAAAAAAATATGAAAGCTATTATAGATAATATCATATTAAAAATTTAAAAAAAAAAATCATATGTTAGGCTAGTAACTAGACTTGTCTACGGGTAGGGCAACCCGTGCAATCTAGTAGGCCCAGCATGATCAGGCTCGAATATCAGATTTTAAGTTTCAATTAAGCTCGACTTGAAACAGTATTTTTTTAAAAAATAAAATAATATATTTTTATTTAAATTTAATTATAAAATATATAAATATTTATATAAAAATAACTTTTTAATATTATGAACAGTTATTTGTGCTTAAATGGACGGGTCGGGCCAAATTCGACTCTGCGCTTAGTATTCAAAAATTTTTCAGGCCGCGGCTAAGCTCATGAAACTAGATTAAGATTTTTTTTAGACTGGATTGGGCCAAATTGAGGCTGAACTTAGAATTTAAAATTACATAAAAGTGATTACATTTAATATAAAATAAAAATAATGTAAAACATATTTGAACCCAAAAAAATCTGAACCTGAATGGACGTGAGCCTGAACATATGATCCTACTTGAACCAGTGCAAACTTGTCCAATTGCTAGAGAGATTTAGTGTAGTAAAATGTGAGCATATACGCACCATATGGTTAAAAAGATAGTAGATTAGTTGTTTGTGTCAGCAAGCGGCATTTGACCATTGCTCTCCGGGCCCAAGGGAATTATTGTTGATATTGCAACATGCGAGTAACTTACCCAGCCATTGTCATTGGCCACGTAATTCCCTTTGGAAATAGATAGTATTTACAGATTTGCTCAATTTGCTCAATTTTCAACTGGTCTTCACTGTTTCCGGTCTCTTGTGCTTGGTTCTTTTAATCCCTTTCCTAAATGAAAGTTTTCTGGTATCATTGTTTGTCTGTTAACAAGTATTACAATGATATATCTTGTTGTTTTGATATCAGCTATCCGCTCAGATATGCCCGAAGAATGAGTTGCATGGTTGGTCACTGAAGTCTTCGGATGGGAAGGAGTTTAATCTCCTTTTTTCTTTTTAATTTTCCTGTAATGTCCGAAATATGTGGATAGATTTCAGGCTTTGAGATGATGCTGCATTCTCATAATAATATACTTTGCAAATAGACTGAAGTTGGTCCTTTCTGGAAAGCTCGCAAGGCTCCGCCATCTCAATTGCTGCACCTTCAAACACGTTGTCTCTTTTCTTCTTCTTCTTTTTCCTTTTAGTGCTGTGACTGTGTCTATAATTTTCTTGATTATTGGTGGACTTGGTCTTCATGCATGCCCAGTTGATGTATGTGGGTCACATTTGATATATTTTGTTGATTAAATCAATCAAATAGGGTCCCCATTAACTTTGCTGATTGATATGGAGTATGACTGAAATTACAACCTTTTTAGGTCGTGTTTGTACGAAAGGAAAAATGTTAGGGTCATCCATCTTGTTCACTAATCAGTGTAGATGATATATATATATATATATAGTTTATCGATACTGATTAAATTAATATATTAAAAATTATATATTAATAGATTGTTTTTTAATTCAGTAAAAATATTATATTAAATATAAATTTTTTAAAATAATAATAATTAAATAATCTTTGTTTCTCACGTCTTTGTTCTCAAATGCTTATCTTATTTGAACTTTAATAATTTTAAACATGACGTGGCATAAAAATACTTACAAAATGATAGAGTATTATATAAAATAAAAATTTTTATATAAATATGATACAAATATATAAATAAATCAAAAATTTATATAATAATTATTATCGTCTCAAGTACAATAGTTATGAAAATACATAACAGGATATAAATATATAAATTACTTAATATTTTCCTTTTTCATTTTGGTTGTAATTCAGGCAGCCAAATTATATCCCGAATATAAGAATACACCAATTTTCTTTTCTTTTTGCATTATCGAAACCAAATGAGCATAGAATCAAAACTTCTTTTTTTTTAAAGAATTTGATAACTAATTCATTTCACTTGAAAATAGGAGAGAATAATAACAGAGTGAAGAATGTACGAAACTTTCCAGCCAAGCAACAAAAAATGGTAAGAGATTGCCAAAGGGATAATTATGAGGTTTACTAAAGGTATAGTTTTTTTTTTTTAATTTAATAAGTGGGGTTAAAGCACAGTCACTCCTCTTGAATTAAAAAGTTTACTAAATATTAATCTTATTTAAAAATATAAAAACTAAATAAATAGGATACATGATAGTTTTTTAATTTGTTTGTGAAGTTAAAAACTTCCATTGTTCGGATACATGATAATAATCTTAAAAGAAAATTATCTTATATACTATAAGTTGAATTTTTAGACTCCATTAACAATGTTAAGATGATGACACTTACCCCATAAATAAAATAAAAAATTAATAAAAAAATAAAAATGAGACACGTAATAAACTATTAACCTACTTGCAGAGTTAAAAAGTTTCTACCGTTAGTGTACCAAATTCTAATCTATATTTACATATAGTTTATATTTGAGATTAGTTAAGGTGAAATTTGTTATTAAATTTTATCATCTTATTTTAATTTTATTGAATTTTATTATTATGTTTTCAGTTTTATTAAATACTGGATATAATATAACATAATTATTTTTTTCATAAAATATTTTGTTAATTCAAATGACTTATTTTCTTAGCATATCTTTATTTTTTATTTTTTAATCAAGTTACGAACTTAAATATTTCAAAAAATATTATATTAATATAAATGATAAATTTTCATCAATTTCATTATTTTATATTAAAATTTAACAAAACTAGAAAAAAATATAAAATTTAATAAAAAAAACATGATTATAAACATTAATATTAACTAAAGTGTAGTGAAGAATATGAACTTAATCTCTTATATTTTGTCTCTTGAAATTAATTTTTATGAAAAAATTATCTATATTAATAATAAAGCTTTTGATTACGCATGAGCAGAAGTCGGTGCAAATTGGTTTAATCACTAGAAACCAATGTTGGTAGATTTCTTTGGGTTGATTTGATTGTTTTCAATCTTCCTTTGTTAATTGGTTCGATTTTTATAAGCTAAGTCCATCGGTTTGATATGAGCCAAATTAGAGAAGAAGATAAAGACAAGAAATAGAGGGGAGAAACAAAGAAGTAATGGAAGAAGGGAATAAGAACCCGAAGGATTAGAGAGAATTAGAGAATTTTCTTAAATGTATTTTCATATTTTCCGATTGCTATAACTGCAGCAGCAATTTAACTATCCAGATAGAAAGAAAATGGCAAAATTACAACTATGCCATTAACTATCTAAGTCATAAAACTCGTCGTTCCACTAAACCCTTTGAAACGAAGCACTTCCTTTAGCCTTTCTTGGGAATGCCTGTATCAACACCCTTCTAGAACATCCTTGTCCTCAAGGACGACAACTTTGAGCAAAATGATCAGTTCACTCTCCACAGTTGTGAAGCTGAAACATTTCAACTAGTTTGTGCCCATCCCTTACAAGGTTGATACCCATAAAAGAAATCTAAGTCTACCATAATATGAAGATTCTAACATTTGCTATGGCCACTTAAAAATATATTATCAGGGAAGTGGACCCAAGAATTAATAAGAGCATCATCAATCTTACTCCCATTCTGACAATGAAAGGTTGCATGTGCGATATATTCAAACATGAAACCATTAATATTCTTATTACCAGACTCATCAATGTCCATTTTGGAACCCTCTTCAAGGTTGCATGATGAAAATGCTGAGGGTATGGCATGAGGAAAATACTTCACAAAGCCATCAATCATAATTTTGCAACATTGGTGAAAAACCCATGAGCACCATTTTGAAGAATGCACTGGTCCTCACCAAGACTTGTCCCGCCAACACAAACATGGACCTTAACACCAGGATAATCACCAAGTGCTTGCATCACCTTCGCAATCTGCTGCGCAAAAACCAGAGCCTGGCTTTGCACTACACCATGGTTAAGTTGCTGTAGAATTCCATGGCAGAATTTTGTTGTCTTTCCATTAGACGAGAAGAACAAATAAGTCATCAGGCCTAAATATCCAAATCCTTGAGCAAGTAGATCATTTTGGACATATCTATCATAATTTTTGCATGCTTACACATACATCCCATTACATTTTTTGGCATATGCCGCCATGTTATCACTTAGCCTATGTTCATGCCATATATACATTGTTCTTGAAACTTGTCATTCCAGTTTTCACCACCGACCATAACCCAAATGGTAAAAGTCTTTCTTGGTGTAGATTGGTCCTTACGATAGTGAATAAAGTTTAAAGACAAATTTTGCTCCATGAGTTGATCATAGATCCGCACAAACTCGTTCAAAATAACAACACTTAGGAAGTAGCATTTTCCCAGTAGATCAGAGCAACGATTTTTTGAGTAGCTATACAAGCTTGAATGTCCCTCGTCTTATAAAGATCACGTAGTGATACTTCTACCTCATCATGTGTTACCAAGCAGCGAACTATGATATTTTGAACCTGCAGAATCGTTACTTGAACCACTTTCCACCGCCATTTAGCCGAATAAGCAGAAGACTTGGAGATTGATATGTCAGCTTGCACATTACCTTGATGGCAAATTTCTCTCTCTCACAAATTCTTGAGCAGCAGCAAAAGGTTGACATCTTTCAAAATAAACTACTATGGTTGAGTATGAGAATGCAAGAAGATTCTCATAAGGACCATATTTGATTTTTGAACTACCAATCTTTGTGTTCTCCAACATAACACTTAGAGACTGGACCTTGATAGTAGAATAAGGCAGAATGCATGCGTTTTCTTGGTATAATGCAACCTCAATATTAGCCTGTGTGATTTCCTTAGGAATAAATTGCAAAGCATGGGTAAATACAGCCAAGACATCAAAAGTGAAGCCATCACTCTCAGCTAATCCTTTTAGGCAATGATATTGAATTGAATGTTAAAGTAGTAAGCATATCGTTTGGGTTGGTGACCTCAATCATGAAAGCAACAACTACGATTTTGATTTCGCTTTATGTGAGATAACCATCAAATATGCCCTTGTTTTTGGCTAAAAGCTCAGGAAAAACCAACAAAACCCTAGACACAATCTTAAGACCAGCATTTTCCACTCTTGAAGAAATCCAAACAATGCGTGATGTCAAATAAATCTTCATTTTGGTGCTCCAATCATTAGGATTTTCAAGCTAACAAAACCCAACATGATAGTGACCATGTCCAGAGCATTGATCAATACAAACACTTTTAACTGGCACATCATAGAAACACCCTCAAACTCCATCGTATTTGTAATCTTTTAAAAGCTCTTCTGAAGCATATACTGCACTTGGGTCTACGTTACACCATCCTGGTTGCTACCAATTGCTGTAAAAATATTATGACTGGGTTTGTGAGGCATGTCCACCATAACAATTTGCCTTATCATTTTTGCCTTATCAGTTCCAAACTTTGAGGCGTACATTTTTGCAACAGTGACTAAGGCAAATGTCCAAACATGCAACCTATCTAAAAGTTTTGCCTCATCAGCACCAACTTTACAATCCAAACCCACACGAGTCTTTAGAGCACTACCATTATTATGTTCATAAAAGTAGCGATGCTGGTGATTCTTGTAAGTAGCTTATTCACCTAGTATCCTCTAATAAATATCCCTATCATAACTTAAACTCCCCATTAATAAAAGCATAAACTCGTAAGGGTCATGAACCTCCACAAGCTTATTCTCGTTAACCCAAGACTATAGCTTTGCTGAGTAAGGATTCTAATTTACCTCATCAAGTTGAT
>JBBYHK010483424.1:0-17374 GCA_038382065.1 Adansonia grandidieri | reverse complement strand
AATTTACCTTATTACTTTATTATATTATTATCAAACTCTAATTATCATTACTTGAAATAATAATAATAATAATAATATTCAAAGAAGTATTTAAAATTTTGCTACTAACATGGATAAACTCTCAATATTTAATGAGTTTAACTAATTAAATTTTTTTAAAAAAAGTGATAAATAGATGATATACTTTACTGACAATGCTTTCAAAGCTCATACTATGATTTACCTTTCGATAAATTATTATTTTATCATACATAAACCTGCTTAAGGATCGGGATACCCAATCAGCCCAATTAGGCCTAGGCTCGAGTTCTTATATTTTTGTTTCAGACTAGCCCGGCCTGACTCAAAACAATGACTTTAACTTAAAATAACATATATTTTATTTGAATTTAATTATAAAATATATCAATATTAATAAAAAACATTCTTTAATATGATGAACAATAATTCTAGCTTGAATAGATGGGTTTAGACATATTAAATAAGGGCATGGGCTTAAAATTTTAAAAAATTCAGTCAGCAGCTCGATCCAACCCATGAGCAGGTTTAATCACATTGAAAATATAAATTAAGTTTTTAATATTTAATGAAATTATATATGATATTAATATATTTAATATTTGATTCATTTTTGAAATAGTATTATCTATTATGACTTTTATATTTTTAATTTACCTTATTATTTTATTATACTATTATCAGACTTTAATTATCTTTACTTGAAATAATAATAATAATAATAATAATAATAAGAAAAAGAAAAATATTCAAAGAAGTATTTAAAATTTTACAACTAATATATATAAACTCTTAATTGTTAATGAGTTTAACTAATTAAATTAAAAAATATGATAAATCAATAATATACTTTATCAACAATATTTTTAAAGTTCATTATATGATTTACTTTTTGATAAATTATTATTTTATCATATATAGGCCTGCTCAAGGGTTAGGCTACTCACCTAACCCAACTAGGCCTAGGCTTGGGTTCTGATGTTTTTGTCTTAGATTAGCTCGGCCCAGTCAGAACAGTAATTTTAAATTAAAATAATATATATTTTATTTAAATTTAATTATAAAATATATAAATATTAATAAAAATATTCTTCAATATGATGAACAGTAATTTTGGCTTAAATAGGTGGGTCTGAGCACGTTAAATAAAAGCCTAAGCTTGGGATTTTAAAAAAATTTAGGTCATAGCTCGGCCCAACCTATGAGCAAGTTTAATTATATATAAAAATATAAATTAAAATTTTAATATTTAATTAAATTATATATGATATTAATATTTAATTATTTTTTATATAGTATTATCTATTATGGCTTTTATTTTTTTAATTTATCTTATTACTTTGTTATACTATTATCATATTATAATTATCATTAATAATAATAAAATAAGAATAATATTCAAAGAAGTATTTAAAATTTTACTATTAACATACACAAACTCTTAATATTTAATGAATTTAACTAATAAAATTAAAGAAAATGTGATAAATGGATAATATACTTTATTGATAATATTTTCAAAGCTCTTAATACGATTTAATTTTTGATAAATTAATATTCTATCATATATAGACTTGTTCAAAGGTCGGGCTACCAACTCGCTTAATCGGGCTTGGGCCCAGGTTCTCATATTTTTATATCAGACTAGCCCGACCCGGCTCAGAACAATCAATTTAAATTAATATATTTATTTAAATTTATTCTAAAATATATAATATTAATAAAAAATATTTTTTAATGTAATGAACAGTAATTTTGGCTTAAATAGGTAGGTTTGGGCACATTAAATAAGGGCCTGGGCCTGGGATTTTAAAAAAATTTGAGCTGCGGCTCAGCCTAACCCATAAGCAAGTTTAATCATATTTAATATATAAATTAAGTTTTTAATATTTAATTAAATTATTAAAAGAATATTAAAATAAAATTCATGATTCAAGTTTTTTATTTATAAAAAATTATTTAATTATAATTTCTCCATATTTATTTTTAGTATTAAATTCAGGTTCGAGTTCAGGCTGGGCTTGGGTTCAGGTTCTGGTCATTTCGAGGTTTGGTCATTTCGGATTTGAGCTATTTCAGGTTTGGGCCATTTTGTGTTTGGGTTTTTTCGAGTTCGGGCCATTAACTTTTTAGTCAAATCGGGTTCAGTTAGGGTTCGGGCTTTAGTTTTTTTGAGCGAGTTTTCAGGTTCATTTTGCTACCTCTACCAAGGAGACAACATTCACATGTCCCATATGGCTCATAATCAAATGGGTTTAGATTACCTTCTTTGTATAACTTGGTTGTCCGTGTCTTATTGATATAACCAAGCCTACAATGCCAGATGTAGGTTTTACTTAGATCATTATTCTTTTCTTTCTTCACATCTATGTTGAGTAAAGGCATATTAGGATCAAGTATAAATAGCTTTTTCTTTAATGAGGCTGATCCATAAATCATTTCATTTAGGATGATTGAGCAACTATTTCTCTTTATTCTAAACTTAAAATCATCATTACAGTTAGGTATGAAACTAAAATGGTATTTCTAGGCAAACTAGGAACATAAAGACATTCTTTTAGTTCCCTGGTCATGCTTGAAGGCAATGATAAGGTACAAGTTCTAATGCAGCAGTTGTAACTTTTGCTCAATTGTCCACTCTTAGAACTACCTCATTTGAGCCCATTTTCTACTATTCTTTAACAAACTTATGTCATTACATATGTGTGATATATATTCTGAATCAATTATCCAAGTAGTTAAATCTATAGTACAGTAATTCAATTCAATCTTGTAAGGTCAACTACTTTTCTTTTATTGAGAACATTTCTCAATTTGAAATATGAGTCCAAACACTTTGGGCTAATGGCATCAAGTATGCCTTAAAATATAGTTAATCATAATTACCATTATCAACAACCTAGTATGAAATAAGTATTAATTAGTTTTTCATATATTAAACCAATATAGATGATGTATTAAATCTTTATTGGCCTTCCCACTAATTTTTGTAATAATAGCCCTCACAATTATATTAAAATCTCTTTAAAGAATTTCTGGTGGCCTGGGACCCCTTTCGACATGTTGCAACCTTGAGCGACTTAACAAATCACAACGAGCCTAGTTGGGTAGGTATATAGCTTACCAATTGCATCTCTATGCAACTCCTAAATCAGTTAGGTCGTAACTTTTGGCCTAAATGCATTATAGGCATTTAGCCTAACCTTTAACTCTAGCTTTACATGGTCAACGACGAAACATCTGAGCCACACAACATTAGTTGAGTAAGACTCATTACTTATAACTCAAGCAGTTTGGGCGAAAGAGAGCTTCAATGACTCAACAAATCACCCGCAACTGGAACTTAGGTATCTTGTTATGAGTAATAAAAAGTGTCTTTCTCATGCGTTGCATGTGACTCAATATTATACAAGGGATTTCATTCTTTCATTTTAATTTAGGTCTTATCTTTATTGGCATGCATAGTATATTATATTATCGCATAAAATAAATCTACTATCATGCATTCTACTCCAATGATTATGGATTTTACTAATGTAATCTCCTTGAGCCATCGAAAAAGATTACTCGATCAATTCCTAGGTGATTACAAACAAAGCTTCATAAGTCTTCTTATAACCTCCCGAGCTTCATGGTGCCTTTTCTTGGATTTCCATCTTTGGGATACAAAATTTTTCTTAACTAATCCTAGTTTTGCACTTTTATGTAATCAAATTTATAATAAAGAAACCTTGAGTTACATTTGAGAGGAATTAGATGAGAAAAGAATTTTACATCCTTGAAAAAAAAGATAAGGTAGGTTACGCAGACCATATTTAAAAAGTTAAATACACAAGAACAGTTAACCATCCACAATCATATTGGGCCTAAGTCCACAACCATCCAATACATCCATAACATTTACGAACATATTCAAATAAATATTAATTCAGTTTTTTGTTGCCAATTTCAAATAGTCTCTTTAATCTTAACTTAATTTAATTAAGAAAAATAATTTCTTACATGATTAATTTTTATCCTAATCTTATTATGACAAAGCCTAATCCAATTAGTATTAATCATTTAAATTAAGACATTGTCCAATCTTATCTTAAACAATTTAAGATTTAATTAATTGGATATTATTAGCTTAGTGATAATTAGGAGATTTTATTGGAGTATAATTATATTTAAATAACATCCCATTCATGCCTAACTAGCTAACTTTTAGCTAGATTATCTTTTTTTATTATTAATAAATTATCTTTATCATGGCTGATCAAATCAAGCCTCAAAAGATAGACTCTTAGTAAGAACAAATTTCTTAAAACCTTGGAGGTTGGTGCAAAGGAGGACTTTAATCCTCCCAAGTTTGTCGCTTTCTATAATGGCTTCCATCGGGCATCTAAATGTCGGGCTGCCACCAATGATTCACTCCCATTAAACCTTTTATTTTTGCTGCAAATTCTAGCATCATATGCTATCATTACTGCCATAAATTAAGGTGTCAAGATGCTGGTCTGAATGCATCCACGAAGTATACGCACATATAACATCTTAAATGGCATTAATTCAAAATGTTTTCAAACCAAACCTTTTTTTGATTTTTCCAACAACTGTCATGAGCTTTTCATAGCTCTTCTAAGGCTAGAAAACATGGAAAAAGTTACACCTAATAGCAACCAAAATTCTAAAAATCTAAGGTTGCTTGGAAACCACAAAACCCAAGCGATTCCTGCATGAACAACACTCAAACATGGCTAATCAAATTTAACCATCATAAAATTATTAAAACTAATTTTAAACAATTAAAGATTATTAAAAACACACAATTAGCATGCTACAAGAGTGCAAAAACTTTTAGAAAAATTCAAGGCAAGAGTCGCATCATATAAACTAATTCGAAAGAAAACTGTTTTATCGTTGGCAACAACTAAGTCTATGATCGATCAAGGCTAATAAGGAGGCTCTGATACCAATTAAAGGATATTATCATGGTCATCAAATGCCTACTGTTCTGATTTGGAGAAAACAGTTACAATAAAAAATTTTACTAAAACCTAAAAATCAGAGATAAGTAGCAGAACTGATGGAAATTAACTTGCAGAAATAACTATTTCCAACCATTCTTATGATCCTTTGCGAGGAATTTGAGGTCCAATGACTAAGGCAAAGACTAAATGCATGAAGTAAGCTTTTCGAGGATTAATCATAGAAATGCAAGCAAATGAGGCTGTTCAAGATGAATTAAATGCATTGCCAAGATTATCATTTTTCTACATTGTGTTGAGGCTGAAAAAAAGGTGAAGAATAATAAAGTTTGGAACCCAATTTGCATGTTCAAGATGAATGGAGCCTAATTTGCATGTATCCATAGGCCTAATAGAAATATTAGTATAGGACTTTAGAGTTTTTATTTTTTTAATAAGATTTTGACTTTTCAATTTTAATTTATTTAGATAATTCCTAATCATATCATGATAAGGAAAAGACTTTATCCTTATTGATAACTATTAGGATTATGTTTAAGATTTTAAGTTGTTTAGATAATTCCTAATCAGATAATGATAAGGAATAGATTTTACCTTATTGATTACTATTAGGATTATGATTAGGATTATCCTTGTTTAGTTAGCTATACAGATTTTAGGCCTATATAAGGTTGTCTTATTCATGTAATTTAGTAGACTAAATAAAAAAATATCTTGAGAGTTACTTCACTTTATGAGAACTTCTTTTTTATTCTTTAAACAAGAACTCAAATTGATCTTATCAAGGTAACTTTGTGAGAACTTCTTTTTTGTTCTTTAAACAAGAACTCAAATTAATCTTAGTAAGAACTCAAATTAATCTTATCAAGATTCTTATAACTTTGGTTTGATTTGGTTTGATTAGCAGGTTTGACTAGAGTCAAGTTCTTTTTACTTGATTTTGAAAACAATCCTAGGGGTATAACTCCATCCAATCGAGTTTTAGGTTGTGTTTTCATCCTAAGGTTCACATTATTTGGCATAAAAGCTTTGGTTCTTGAAAGTCAAGTGTAATCTATCTTTTAATCCCATAATTTCATTATATTTCTATTATATTTAATGCTGTTCATCATCTATAAAAAAATAAAAAAGAAGTGTTCTAGTGTTTTAACCCTTTTTTCATTTTAAAAAAGATTGTTTATAACTTCATATTCATATCTTACAAAGAATTCTTTTTTCCCTCTATGTTGATCTCCCTTCCTTTGATATTTCTTGTTGAATTCATTTCCCTTGATATTTCTTGTTGATTTCACTTCCTTGATCTTTCTTATTGATCCTATTAATAAAGTTATAATAACCTCATCATTGCCTTCTATTTTGGTAAGATCATTAATAAAGTTCTTTTTAAAAGGCTTATAAGGGGAAATTGAGTGGTAAAAGGCAAGAAAAGTGAGAATATCATTAAAAAAAGATAAAATTGAGTGAAACATGAGTGATTAAGTAACTAATCTCGAATGTAAACACGTAAAGGAGTGTGTAAGGAAAACAAATTTGTTCTATTCTTAACAAATTTTTTTACAAGTTTAAAAAAATGTAGTGGAGGAGATAATGTTAAAATCGATATCAAATTGTTTGTGAAGGCTGTCCAAGACCAATCCAAGCTTCTAAACATGAGGTTAGATAATTTAGAGTCCACATCGAATCTTAGATTCTCTAGAAAACACATGGTTGAGGAGCAGGAAGAGGAGAATTTTTATTATGATGACAGTAACTCTAAGAAGGGTAAAAAGGTACTTTCAAAACGAGATAGCAATTTGGGTAGTATTAAGATGAAAATTCCTACCTTTCAAGGGAAAAATGACCTTGAATTATACTTGGGGTGGGGAAAGAAGGTATAACATGTTTTCAATTATCATAATTACTCTAAGGAAAAGAACATTAAACTAGCAACAATTAAGTTCACGAATTATGCTAGTATTTGGTGGGAAAAAATGAAGGTAGTGATGAAAAAGAGGTTTATACCTAGCCATTACTGTAGGGACTTGTATAGAAATTTACAAGGGTTGACTCAAAAATCCATGAATGTAAAGGATTACGACAAACAGATAGAGATAGCCATGATTAGGGCTAATATAGAGGAAGATTGTGAGGCAACAATGGCTATATTCATTTATGATCTGAATAAAGAGATAGCTAATAGGTGGAATTGCATCATTATGCAGAGATAAAGGAATTGTTATATAAAGCTATCAAAGTGGAAAGGCAATTAAAGTCTAAGGGCACTTCCAAATATGGTTCAACTTTTAACTCTTCATAGAAGTCAAATTGAAAGAACAATAAAGCTACCACAAAACCTCAAGAAAATGCAAAGGCAAAGGATTAAGTTGTTGTTTCCAAAGGTAAAACAAAAACTAAAACATCTTCTAAATTACGTGATATTAAGTGTTTCAAGTGTCAAGGATTTGGGCATATTACTTCTCAATGTCGAAATAAAAGGACTATGATTGTTATGGATAATGGTGACATAGAAAGCATAAGTTTAAATGATGATGAAATGCCACCATTAGAGGATTATAGTGATATTGACATTAAAGAACCTATGCATGGAGATGTGCTCGTTACTGGGCGTGCTCTTAACATATAGCCTAAAGAAGATGTGGCACCAATGCATGCTAGTCATCTACTTTTGAGGTGTCCATGGCAGTTCGATAGAAAGGTCACTTATGATGAGTACAAGAATAGATATAGTTTATAATGAATGACTGAGTTATTGTATTAATACTTCTCAAACCATTGGAGCATATGAGGACCAAATTAGGACAACTAATGAGTGCAAGATGAAAGAAAAAAATGGGTGCACGAAACAAAAAGAGTGATATAAAAAGTGAGTGTGTGCAAGAGAGTAAAAAAAGCACAGTAGTGTGCAATGAGAGAAAAATTCAAAATGTGAAAATCAAAATAAAGAGAAAAATAAAAAAGTTAGTGCTTTTACTAAAAAAAGTGAGATTAAGAGTGCTATGCTAGCAAGGCAATAACTACTTATACTTTTGTACAAGGATGTTAATTTCTCAACTAACCCTTCTTTGCTTAGTGTGATTTTTTTTTGTTGCAGGAATTTGTAGATTTATTTCTCGAGAAAATAACACATGGATTACCTCCTTTGAAAGGTATTGAGCATCAAATAGACTTTATTCCTGGTTCATCAATCCCTAATAGACCATCTTATAGAGCAAATCCTAAGGAGACAAAAGAGATTCAAAGGCAAGTGGATGAATTAGTGCAAAAGGGATTCATAAGAGAAAGTCTTAGTCCATGTTCGGTTTTTATGATTTTGCCGCTAAAGAAAGATGGAACATGATGCATATGTGTTGATTGTCAAGCCATCAATAAAGTCACTGATTTCATTTTAATGAAAAGCTTAGTGGGACAGTATTAAACTATCCTACTTATAACAAGAAGCTGCATGGATTAGTAAGAACTCTACAAACATGATAGCATTAGTTATGGCCAAAGGAATTCATAATCCATTCTAACCATGAGAGCTTGAAGTATTTGAAATCCCAAGGCAAGATTAATAAGAGGCATGCCAAATGGTTAAATTTTATTAAGACATTTCTTTATATGATTAAGTATAATAGTGGAAACAAAAATATTGTAGCTGATGCATTGTCTAGAAGGTATGCATTGCTTACTTCATTTCAAACTAAATTATTTAGTTTGAGTTTATTAAAGATTTTTATATTATTGATGTTGATTTCAGCCAAGTATAGAATGCATGTTCTAAGTGTGTGTATGGTGAGTATTATAGGCATGATGGATTCTTGTTTAAGAAATATAAGTTACGTGTGCCTATATGTTCTTTGCATGAAATGCTGGTAGAGAGACTCATGGAGGTAGCCTAATGGGGCATTTTGGTGTGCAAAAAACTTTAGATATATTGCATAAACATTTTATTGGCCTGAAACATGATGTGCAATTTGTTTGTGATAAGTGTATAGCATGTAAACAAGCAAAATCTAAAGTAATACCATATGGTTTATATACTTCTTTACCTGTGCCTAGTCAACCTTGGACAGATATATCTATGGATTTTATATTAGGGTTACCTAGGTCTCAAAGTGTTAAGGATAACATATTTATTGTTGTTGACAGGTTTAGTTAGATAATGCATTTTATTGCATGTTCAAAGACCAATGATGCCACACATATTGCTAATTTATTCTTTAAAAAAGGAGTAAGTTTGCATGGATTGCCTAGAATAATAGTAAGTGATAGGACTGTTAAGTTCTTAAGTCATTTTTGGCATATTTTGTGGAATAAGTTAGGAACTAAATTCTTATTTTCTACTGTTGCACATCCTCAAACGGATAGACAAAATGAAGTAGTTAATAAGACAATTACTACTCTGTTACACGCTATCATTCGAAAAAAAACTTAAAACAATGGGAAATATATTTGCCTCATATAGGACTATTCATTCTACTACTTTTTATTCTGCTTTTGAAGTTGTGTATGGTTTTAATCATTTAACTCATTTGGATATCTTACCTTTGATTACTAATGAACATGCTAATTTGGATGGCAAGCATAAGGAAATTCTTTTAGAGATTTACATGTTAAAGTTTTAGCTAACATAGACAAGAAGAATAAGAGATATATGCAAGGCAAGCCAATAAGGGGCATATTAAGGTCATTTCCAAACTTGGAAATTGGGTTTGGGTTCATTTATGTAAGGAAAGGATTCTTGCTTAAAGGAAATCTAAGTTCTAGCCTAGAAGAAATGAACCTTTTCAAGTGTTAGAAAGGATCAATGATAATGCTTACAAGCTAGATTTGCGAAACAGCTATGGTAATATGAGTGCTACCTTTAATGTTGTTGATTTATCTTTGTATGATGTAGGTGATTTGAGGATGAATACTTTTGAAAAAGAAGGGAATGATAGAGATCAACTTGCACCAACACTTATTTCCAACCATTCATATGATCTTTTAGGAGGAATTGGAGGTCTAATGAATAGGACAAAGACTAAACACATGGAGCAAGGCATATTAGACAAAAAGGTTTCTTTTTAGAATCCCATTGTTTAGCTAAACAGCACTTATCTCATTTTATTGGCATAGGACACAAAAGGTTCCTTCTGTCTCTTTTCAATCCCAGGCTTTGCAGAGATTAATCATGGAAATGCAAGCAAAAGAGGCTATTCAAGATGAATTAGATGTATTGCCAAGATTGATCACTTTTTTTACATTATGTTGAGGCTGAAAAGAATGAAAAGAATAAGTTTAGAGCCCAATTTACATGTTCAAGATGAATGGAGCCCAATTTGCATGTATTCATAGGTGCAATAGAAATATTAGTTTAGGATTTTTTATTTTTGATTTTTTAATAAGAATTTGACTTTTCAATTTTAATTTGTTTAGATAATTCCTAACTAGATTATGGTAAGGAATAGACTTTATCCTTGTTGATTACTATTAGGATTATGTTTAGGATTTTAAGCTGTTTAAATAATTCCTATTCAGATTATGATAAGGAATAGACTTTATCCTTATTGATTACTATTAGGATTGTGATTAGGATCATCCTTATTTAGTTAGGACTTTATAGATTTTAGGCCTATATAAGGCTATCTCATTCATGTAATTCAGCAGACTTAATTAAAAAAATATTTTGAGAATTGTTTCATTTTGTGAGAATTTTTTTGTTATTCTTTAAACAAGAACTCAAATTAATCTTATCAAGTAACTTGTGGCGATCAAGATTCTTATAACTTTAGTTCTAATCAATAGGTTTGATTAGGGTTAAGTTTTCTTTACTTGATTTTAAAGATGATCCTAAGCATCTAATTTCATCCAATCGGGTTTTAGGTTATGTTTTTTAGCCTAAGGTTTGCCATTATTGGAACATACCAAATAGCATTACCAGATTGTCTTAAAAGCATCTTGATCGATCTTTATAAAACAAAAAGGAAAAAAAATCTGATTTCATATTTCAATCCAAAGATGTCCATTTCCTCGATTAAAACAAACTCTGCTTTGATCTTAGACACTAAACTTGGTTGTCCCAAACCAAAGTTGTCCACACATCTAGCCTCTAATGTTGATCTACACAGGTGACTCAAAAATCCCTCATAAGGGAAAGAGTCCTCTATGCCAAAACCTGTGCTAGCAAATAAGGTTTTCAAAACCTTCCTTAAGCAATCTCTTTACGCACTAAAATCAAGAAAATTAATGAAGAAACAATTTCCTATTAAAAGCCAAAGGAAGATGGTGCAAGAAAGAAACAAAGTGTAGCAAATTACTCTAAGGAAAATGGCACCTTTAGGTTTTCTTTTAGGGATGGCGCAAATTATGGTTTAAATACTTAAGGTTAGGTTTTTGCGTAATTATATTTTAGCCTTTTATTTTTGAACAATTCAAAAAATCTCGAGTAACTTTTACTCTTTAAGTAATTTAATCATTGTCTTATTTTAATTTTATATAATCACCCTTATGTATGTGACCTATTAGGCCTACATCATATCAACAAAAAATATAAATTTACTCTATTAAGAATGATTTACATTTAAAAACCAAGATTGGCATCGAGCAATACATCATGGCCACTCGATATGCTAAAAATGTCAAATTAGTTTTTACAAGCCCTTCAATGTACAATATCTCAGTGTAATTCAATCCTTTCATCATATATCTCAAAATAGGCAAAAGTTTGGTGCGGTGTCTATTTTTTACCTATTCCATATTAGTATGCAACCTTTATGTGTTAACTCCATAATCATATTGCCTTGGCCAAGGTTTTTGAGTTAACATGAGTGGGTACATTCGAGATATGTTCTCTTAAATTAGATAGGGTGATGAATCCTCTCTGGACCACTCATTCATCTTCAGTATGCTTCATATAATACCCAAAACCACCCTTATTTGGTATTCATCTATTATGAACCCATTTGCCATGATCTTTAAGTATGATAATTCACATACATGGTGATTTTGTGTCACAAGTCTAAGGATCACTTACACTACTAGCACATAAGAGTATGTCCATGGACACTTAATGAAATGCCAAATGGAACTCTCATAAGGGGTCATGTTCAGTAAAATTGTTATCGTAACAAGCTCCCATATTATGTCTCTATGTCCACTTATGAGATCTGTTGTAGGCATCCTATGCATAGAGGCTTACATATGCCAATCTTTGTGCATTGTCAATGCCCTGTCTTGATAATAAGATGACCAAGAATGTTTTTAAAAGCACAACTTTGATGCATAGGGATTCATTATTGTAACTCTTTATAATTCCCTTGCAAAGCGAATGTACTTCATGGGTTTTATCTGCATAAGATACAAACTACTAATCATATATTGATTTTATGGATAAAGAAATACCTTATATTATATCAAAAAAATATAATGAATGTTACGTGAATTAACCAATAGCTAGTGTTTTACAAGCAAATTTATTAGTTTGCAAGGCTTACACTAACAAGAGCCTGAAATTTCAATGAGCCTAAGTGAGTGTTCCCTCTTTATTGATCTTGCACCATTTGCAATAGGACATCAAATCAATCAATTAATAAAAATATTTAAAAATATAAAGTTAATGGTATCTCTAGAATTATCAAAACCATTTGAAATAAAAACAATAATGTCAACCTTAACTATTCATCATAAACTTCAAAATCTTGAAAATCTTAAAAACAAAAAGATTAATTATCATGTACTTGAAACATGAAGGAAGGGTAATATCAAAGAATTTGATGTCAAGAAAACTATATTTCTAGGGTTATACGTGTTTAGTCAATGTTATGATTAGTAATAGTGTCGAAATTTTAAGGTTGAATCTTGCAACTTAGGCTCTTTCTTTTAACAATAAAAAAGTCAATGCATTACCAAATACCATATCCAAAAATAGTATGCATCTTTTAGCGGTAATGCAACTGAATGAGAAACACTACTATAATCACTAAAATATGAATTATGCCATTCTCATACTTTTGAGAAAATTATTGAATTTAATTGATGGAATACCTTTATATATGTGAAGCCTATATTTGGAAGTATTAAGGTAGTCTCCAAGAAGATTGGCATGCACCTATATCTAAGGAAATAATTTAGTAAAAAAGAATTCATCTTTAATCAATAAAAATACTTAAAAGCTATTCCTACTCACTCTTAAGTCTTGATTTAGGAAATTGAATTCATACTTCTAAGCCAAATATGCAATGGAAGCTTTTTTGGTCTTTTAGCATGCTCAACATCTTGTGTATTTAATTTTTCAATTAAATTTTAATTTTAAAAAGTTTAATGATAAGATATTTTAAAATTTAAAATTGCTTTCAAAATCAAAATAAAAATCCAATAAAATTTGATTTGAAGTTATAATAGCGCATCTATGTTTTTGAACTATGATAATAATTTTTTTTTAAAAAAAAAGATAAATCTTAAATTTGTTATGTCCAAATTTAAAATTTATGTGGAATTTTTAATTTTGGGTGAATTTTAATTTTGAATTTAAATAATTACTGAATAGAGCAATCTAAACATTAAAATATTATTTTGTGTTTCAATAAATTTTTTTTGAATTTAAAATATAAATAAATGCATTATCTTTTGTGTCATTTAAAGAAGCTAAATATAAAAATTATTCACATCAGCACATCTTACTTTTAACTTTGTAAGTTGTTATACTTCATATATATATATATATATATGTCTATATGTGAAAATAACCAGAATATATAAAGATATCTGAAAATAAAAATTTACTAAAAAACTTGGAGAGTTTAAGGGTGCATTTCTTAGGGTAGGCTTTTGATAAGGTTGAGTTGCAATCGGAGTATACTCGCTGCAATATTTTATATATTTTTACATATATTATTATGTAATAATACATAAAATTATTATAGTTACATAAATATATTACAAGATACATAAATATTTATGATTGAAAAAAGTCAAAATAGTTATATAAATTATATTATCTTATTACATAAATTACTATAATGGATAATATAACTTAGTATTACATATTTTTATTATAATTACACATACATTATTTATTTACATAAATTTTAATAAAAGATAATAAACTTGTAATACATAAAATTATTATATTTACATAAAACTTTTTTAAGTTACAAAATATATTAACAATAGGTGATAAAACGTAGTATTACATTAAATATTATAGTTACATAAATTATATTATCTATTACATACATTTATAATTACAAGTAATCAAAAAAATTATTACACATTTTTCTTACAATTACATATATATTATATTACATGTATTGTGATGAAAAATAAAACATTAATTTGTTATATTTACATGAAGGTTTTGTAAGTTACATAAATATATTAGCAAAGATTATAGAAAATAATATTACAAAAAATATTAATAGTTACATAAATAATATGTTGGTGTTTGCCTTTAAACCAATCGGATTAGAACATGGGATACATGGTCAAGTAACTACAACATAAAAGTTATTAAGTTATAGTAACATAGGTTTTCCTTCATGTCGGGGGCATTATTGATACTCATGCAAATACTAATTGGATAAAACACTTGAAACCCAATGGCATTGCAAAGTTAGTAAATCAGTTACAATGATGAAATCCTTCTGCATCAAAGCCATGTTTCAAAAAGTGTTTCTTGTTATCGTATTGTCAAGATTGGGTGGTGATAATGCCCAAAGACTAGTATATGCTAAGTCGCCATGCATAGGATGTATGCAATCCTTTGATCTCATAGAGGTTGAAGTATACAAGATACTTAGGAATAGAATATGGATAGTTATTTTGTGGAAACAAGTTCATTAAACATGGCCCGAATGAGAACTCCATTTGCAATATAGTCACTCAATTGTCTATGAAATATATTCTCATGTACCAGTCATGTATAATAGTCCTCAAACTTGTGATACCGGGTCATCTTGTATGAGGCGTGTTATGCTTTGATTCCATCACGAACGGGTTCTCAATAGATGGATGCTTATGGTAGGGTAGTTTTGAGTATAGCATGAATCATATGGTAGATGAATGAGTGATTCAGAGAGGATTTACAGCTCCAAGTGACATTCAAGACATATCTTGAGTGTTCTTAACTATTGTTAATTAGATTAAAGTCTCTAAATGGAGCATATATTTGTATTATAAGAAATAGTTCCTCATAGATCCATGAACATTAACCATGAGTTCTAAGAACTAATATGGATAAAGGTTTGGGTAGACACTGCACCATTCTCATCCTCAATCTAGAATATATGGTGAAAGGATCGTACTACACTAATAGGCTAGTTATCGAAAGATTTTTGTAAGGTCACACTAACTCTTTAACATTTGGGTGGTCATGATGGGTTACTAGATCCCACTTTTTATCTATGAACATGATTAATGAGATTATCTATGTTCATTGCCAACATGTTGGGAACCTAATAGGTCACACACAATAAGGTTGACTTGTTGGATTAAATTTAAGATTTAATAAAGTATTAACTTAATTAAATAAAAGGTAATTTGAATGAAAGACTTCATTCAATGAGTTCAATTATTTGAGACAAAATTAAATTTGTGAATACAAGATTTTGTTTTCTAATTAAGACATTAATAATAAGTTTGTCTTAGTAAAATAATGTCTAAATTGAGACATGAAGTGTAAAGGTGGATAAAGACTAGTTCTAGTAGAAATAGGATTTCACCTAGACTAGGCATTTTATTGAGAATCAAACTTTCATATCTTGTAATTTGTTTATAATCCTTTGAATATTATTATAGTATTAATTATTTGAAAATTAATATTAAATAATAATTAAGTAAAAAATAGTTTAATTAATATTAATAATTATTTAAGTTAAAATTAATATTAAGAATTTCATAGTGATAAAATCCATAAGGATATGTCTGTACTAGCTAATTTATGTTTTCAAATTATTTATTTAATATTTTATAATTATTTTTATTAAACAAATATTATTTATTTATTTATTTATTTATTTGTAATAATTAAAATTAAATTAATTAGATTAAATTCATGGGAGCTCAAGTTTGGCCTAAAACCCCAACATTGTGCCATTATCCATGCTTATACCCCAAGCTGGTTGGCCTAATTAAATTGGCCCGATAAGAAAGAGGAATTCGGCCAAGGCAAAGGGAGGAATAGCTGACCATTTAATTAACCTAAAACAATGAGAATAAGTTTAACTTGTTTAGGGAGTTTTAATTAGGTTAAAACTATTCCATTTTAAATTTGACTAGAGTAGGATTAAACTACTATATATAGATACGATGGCCTAAAGGTTTTAAGAGAGAATTTTAACCTAAATTTGGGATAGGAGGCTGCTGAATATCTTGAGAGAATATTTTATAAGATAAAATTTAGTTTTTCCCAAAAATATTTCAACCTGAAAACAAACCCTAGTTTGCGCCATCTTCTTGAGAAATTTTTTACCTGGCATAAACTTCCTCCATTCTCTTTTCTTGGTTCTAGTTTGATTTAAGATTCAAAGTTACCTTGTGGTTGAGGGTTGACAACTCTTCCAGCTAGCACCATTGGACCTTAAAAAGGTTTCAATAATTATTGTATGGATAACCATTAGAGTAGACATGTATGTTGCTTGTGGTCTTCAAGAATCTTTCAAGAAATTAGTTTCTTGGTGTTTTAATGTTTAGATTTTGACCTCTAAACTTAAGGTAACTTCTGATTATATGGATGATTAATCTTGATTTCAAATTTTATAGTTTACTACATTAAATCCTTCCCTAAAGATATGTAGGAAAGTTCAGCTATTTTTATGTTTATTAGTTCTGCGTTTATCTTTATATATTGATGCTTTTGAAATCCAACACTTGCATGAGGCCAAACTTCATTGGGACAGAGTTCCCTTTGTCGCAACGTACTTGAGGGTGGATCCTCGTGGATCTATTAATGCGTACGACTTAAAATATTTTTCTGACTTGGAATGTCTTCTTGATCGAGACTTTTCCTTTGGCGATGTGATGAAAACAAGAATGTATGGATTCTCGACTTGTGGTATAGTGAGGGGGACCATGAGATGAATTGTTCATCTTATTGGTCTCGGATGACCATCGCAAAATGGCCAACGCTTGGAGTCGCCACCGATCATTTTTGGCTAGGCATGACCGGATGCCTATTGAAACCTATGTTCTAAGTTCGAAACTCAAAACATCGATCCTGTGGTCTACGTAGTGCAAAGATTCACTGTTTGGTTTCGGGAGTTGGTTACGCGCGATGAGGTACGAACCTCTTCGTGACGCCCGAAATCAGTACCTTACTAGCTATGTCTTATCTCAGTTTCAATTCTTTCGATTTTAGCTTGTCATTATTTCGATATAACCCCTTTTAATGCATGAATCTTGTAGAAATAGTCTAGGTTTTGATGAAA
>JBBYHK010483376.1:0-17387 GCA_038382065.1 Adansonia grandidieri | reverse complement strand
TTTAAATTGATAATTAATAATTTTAATATTAAATTCAATGAATGAGATAATATTATAATACTTTTTAGATATTAAATTAAGTCTGATTTGATATTATTATTAAGTGTATAATAAAATTATAAAAATAATTAATTATGTTTTGCGTGACGTCGTTAAATGCATAGACAGCATTTTAAAAGTAGAATGTAATATTAACCTCAACATTGCCATTAAAACAATGCAACCTTTATTTATTTTTTTTGCTATGCAATTAGTTAAATTAAAAAATGCCATTAAAAATTAATGAAAATAGAAAAATAAATCACATGGTTTTTGTAACATATTGATCATATGTGTTGATTTAACTACAATTTTTACAAAAGAACTTAATAGTTTTTTTCCCAAATAGAACACTAATAATAGAGGCTTAGAAAAAACAAATATAAAAATAAAAATCTTACCTTATTTGAGTTGAGTTGATATAGTGACCATAAATCTCATGCAATGGTAAGACCAAAGATTAAATTTTGAAGATGTAACATGAAATTCAGAATAGAAAACTTTTAGAATTTTAACTTTCTATTTTAAGCTAATAAAAATAAAGCTTAAATATATAATTAAGTCAGATTCAGTTAAAATCTTTTAAGAGAGAAAAAGAGATTAGGTTCAGCAGCCAACACCACACATAATAAAAATAGTATATAAGCAACATATTCAAAATTATTTTTAAAGCAAATAGAACATTTTTAAAATTAATTAAAAGATTCAATTGAAACAATTTTTCAAGTTGTTCCATGAATTATTTTCTAGAAGGGTGTAATTGAAACATTGGAAAATTAATTAGTATTTGCCACTTGTTTGTAAGTAGTGTGGTATGATAAATGATAATTTTCATTATTTCAATTGAATTATTTATTGATTTTAAATGTTTATAATTATAATTATTTAAAATAAAATAATAATTTTATTTACACATAATAAAGATCAATAACTTAATCTTATTTTTTAATAAAATTGGAGAATAAAAAATACCCATAGATCTAAGTGAAGCCAAAACAATGGAATAAAAATAATAAAAAATAAAAAAGTAAGCACAAAAAAATAAAACTTAAGAATTAAGAATTTATAGCAGAAAAAAAGGAGAAAACAATAGAAAATAGATAAGACTATCCCTTAAGAGTCATGTCTTAAAGTTGGAAATATAAGGGAGAAAATTTGAAATGGTAAAACTAGTATTTTGATCTCATTTCAAGAATAAGTTTTAAACAAAATTCAAAATAATATTAAAAGATGAGAAAATAGAATAAGGATTAGTAAACTTACTTATACCAATAGCTAATGAAAGATAACTGAAACTTATTGGAAGCAGCTGAATTAGATCACTATCGTAGAGAGATAATGTTGAAAAGATGATTAGTGAGATTGCAAAAAGTTGAAAAGATGATTAGTAGGATTATGAATAATTATTTTTCTTTTCACATGAAAATCATTGAGCCTAGCATTAGATTTTACACTAAAATTGGAAGAAAAAAATTTGATCTAACATACAATATTTATTAATTGGTTAACACATAAAAATAATAAATAAAATTATTAATTAATACAATGAAAAAATTTCCTGAGAAACAAAATTTAAAAAAGAGTTAAAACAATATTCTTTGTAATCGATTGGTAAAATTGATATATTAATATATTATATTAAAATTAAATTTAATGAATCAAAAAATATTAATTAGTAATAATTTTTATAACTATATTTTTAGTAATTTAGCCATTTAAATTCTATTAAAGAGAGTTAAAAAAATAAAAAAATAATTAAGAAAATTAATATTTTATATTAAATTCAATGAATAAGCACAAAGTTTGGACTCAATGAATCTATCTATCTATTAATTAATATTATGAAAAGTTCTTGAGAAATCTAATGCATAAAAAATAATAAAGAAAATTATTAATTTATTTTATGAAAAAATTCATTAGAAACAAAATTCATGAAAGAGTTAAAACAAAATTCTTATTAATTTATTGGTAAAATTAATATATTATATTAAAATTAAATTCAATGAATGAGAAAATATTAATTGGTAATAATTTTTATAATTATATTTTTAGTAACTCAACCATTTAAATTCTATTAAAAAGAGTTTAAAAAATTTAAAAAATTAATAAAATTGATATATTAAATTAAATTTAATAAATAAACACAAAATCTGGACTCAATGAATTTATCTATCTATTAATTAATGTTATGAATTAAAAAGTAGAAATCTAATGCATAAAAAATGATAAATAAAATTATTAATTACTATTATGAAAATAATTCCTTGAGAAACGAAACTCAAAAAACAGTTAAAGCAAAATTCAAAAAATAATTAATAAAATTAATATATTATATCGAATTCAGTGAATAAACACAAAGTTTAAACTTAATGAATTTATATATTGATTAATTAATATTATGAAAAAGTGTGTTAGAAATCTAATGCATAAAAATAAAATATAATAAATAAAATTATTAATCAATGTAATGAAAAAAGCTCTTTAAGAAAACAAAATTCTTAATAATTTATTGAAAATATAAATAAAATTATTAATTAATATTATGAAAAAAGATTCTTTAGGAAACAAAATTCTAAAAAGAGTTAAAATTATTAATTAATAATTTGAAAAGATCTTTGAGAAAACGTCAACATTTATGTCAAAAAAGCTGTATTTTATATATATTATATATAGAAATATCAAAATCAAGTTTCAAATAACTAATATACCTCTTTAGATAGATTGATTAATTGGACCACTTGGATTGAAAAATAGATTCTATTACCTTTCTTCAATTAGATTTTTAAAACATTTTATTATATTTAATTTTTATTCATCTTTTTATCATCTTTTTTCTCTGATTTCTTGTTTTGTAGCTGCAAGCTAAAAAATGTGAAAAAAAAATACATATATATGGTTATGATGAAATGAGAAAATTTCTTGTCCTTTCGTAGTTAATATTTATTTTGTAAAAAGTTCATTTTTATTCATTGATAAAGAATTTTGGTTTAATAAATTGGGATTAGGAGAGAGATGCTTGAAATCGAACCTAAATCTATATATAAACTTTAACGCACTCCTAACCTCTGGAGTGTTGTTTGGCTTTTTTTTTTGCTTAAAAGCTATTATAAAGCTCTTATAAAAGCTTTAACAATTAAGTTAAAGTTATTTGGTAATTTTATTTTTATAGATAATGGGTTATATTTTAATGAATGAAGATATTTTTTAAATGAAAATAAAAATTATATAAAAAATTAACTTATTTTTAAAAAGCTCATATTTTTAGCTTTTATAAGCTCTTTTTTTCTTTGTTTTGTTCATTAAAATAAGTTGGCATTTTTTGAGAGCTTATTAATAAATCTATTTATCCTAGCTTCTACTTTCAAGAAGCATTTAAGCCAAAAAAAAAAAAAAAGCTAAAGACACTAGATCAAGAGGTTGTTGTATACTAATAAAGAAATTTTTAATTCTACAAGAGACAAAAAAATTGCCACATTTTTCATTTTTAATTATCTTTAATTTTGTAAATGTACCTTAAAAATATATTTTGTCATGTTAATCCACCTTTTCAATTTAAAAATTTTATTAACGATAAATATAAATTATATTTAAAAAAAATACTTCTTTTTACGATTGTCCACTTAGTTGTTTATCAAAAATTACAACTCCATACTATAAATATTTTTTTTCTTTTAACTAGTATTTATTTATTTATTTATTCTTTTTTTTTTACCAAAAGAAAAGTAAAATAGCAAAAGCTAAAAATATTTACTAAAGGGAACTTAAAAAAAAGTTTTAAGTTAAAGCTACAGGGAAGAAATTATCATTAATACTAAATTTTGCATATCTTTTTTGCTACAGGGTAAGTAATAAAATTTTATTATTTTTCAAAATTATATATTAGTTTATTAGTTTATTTTAAATTATAAAACAAAGTGAAATAAATAAGAAAATTATAATAATCATAAGCCTACCTGTAAGAAGAAAAACATAAAGCTTTCTTGAGTAATTTTATCACTTTTATGATTGACGTTTTGAAAAGCTCACTAAAAGTGTGTTTGTTTCACTACAAATATATTCCAAAAAATATTTTCATCATTTATCGGTGTTTGGTTCAAGAAATTAAGCTCGGTCAACGCAAAATTTTATGTGACCCAACGAAAAAAAGCGTATTTTTCTCATGAAATGTCTTCCTCTTTTGAAAAGGGAAAAACATTTGTCAAACCTTTATAAACCCTTATAGCTCTTCTGCCTCCTCTACAAAATACAAGCACTATCGTGCTTTTCTTTCACCGATGATGCCAAAGGTAAGATTGATTTTCTTCTTTCTTTATCATTCCCTAATATTTTCTTTCTCTCATTGTCTTTTTTCACTATATCTACTTTTCAATCAAGTTGAGAAATACCTGAAAATATTTTCTCTAGTTCTTTACAATAGACTCCAAATTAGAGCTTTCCTACTTCATCCTCAGCCAACAAGGTATATTTTATTCTTTTTCTTGTTCATTTCATGCTTCATCTATATTGTTGGGGTTAAGTAATCGAAATTTTTCTTTGGAGGTAAATGGTAATTTTTTTCTTGGTGGTAATATCTTGATCTATGTTTTTTCTCGTTTAGTTCGTGCTTCATTCGGGTTAATGTCATAAATTTTTTTATAAGGCCAAGAAATTTTGTTCTCATCCAGGTTAAGTTTCTCACAAATTGCCTCTACTTGTAAGCTTCATATACTTTGTTTGCAATCACAACTTCACTTATTTGGAGTCAATTTTTATGTTGTTTCTTTTGGCCAAAAAGTCAAATCCTTTTCCTGAGTTCACAATTCAACCAACTTAGTTTCAATGTTAAAGCTTATCAGGAATGTCAAAATCCAAATTTCAAGTTAGGAATGAATATGATTCCTCTCCAACTTTCAAATTAAAGATAAATGATTGTGCTTTGGGGGTAAATTAATTTATACTTTATCCTAAACTTGGTGATTAATATATTTATAAATTAATTTTTCTATAGATGGATCATAATTCTATTCGTGTTTCAGTTTATTCTATTCATATTTCAGTTTTTCAATATTAGCTTTTGGGATTGCTTTTATTCAATGATTTAGAATTTGGAACCATAGAGCCCATCAACTTCATATGAATAGAGATTATGAGAGAGAAGGTTATAATACTAGTATTTTATAAAACGGTGACCAAAATTGCATTAATGTAAGAAGGATGCAACCGATTTCATTTTTTAATTTATGTGACCTTTTTACTAGGAACAATTTGTTACAATCAAATTGGCCATAAAGTAAGGTTGTGAGTGATTATAGATTAATTGAGATAGTTCACTGTTACTTTAGGATTGTGTTGAGAGTCATTTTGAAATCATGCAAACTTATCATTAGATTACCTAATGAGTTAACTCCTTATGAAATAAAAAACAACCCAAGGTTTTACATGTATTTTAAAAATTGTATGGGAGAATTAGATGGAACTCATGTTGATGCATCTTTCCACTTGAAATTCTAGGAAGTTTTGGTAGTCATAAAAGGGGAACAACACAAACTTTATTGGCTATTATCACTTTGATTTGAAATTTTCTTATGTACTAACTGGTTGGAAGGTAATGCATATGATTCTCATACTTTAAATGATTCACTTGCACGTCCAAGAGGATTTAGAATTTTAAAAGGTAACAATTACCATTAATGATTCACAGTAATTTAACTAAAGTCAAAATGTATTTAGTAATAATTACATCTTGCAAACTTGTAGGCAAATATTATCTTGCTGATACTGGATATGGCATCTAGAATGGAATTATTTCTCCCTGTTTGTCATAATATATCGAGACACAAACCTCATTATGTCAAATTAGACAACACTTTGAATCATAATGAGGGCCCTAGTCGGTTAGGCGAATCACTCATAAGTACCTTTCGTATCGAAGTATGGAAGTGACTAGGATTAGGAGTCGCCACTGATCTGTTTTGGCTATAGGTGTGATCGTTCACCTATTAAAACCATTCACTAAAGAGTTATGAAACTCTAAAGGAATTATTTTATAAATTGCATATACTCGAGATCTGTAAAATTAGGCTCTGGAGTCAGTTACACCACAAGTAAGGACTCGTTCACTCCCGTGATGCCTGATACTTAGTACCAATTAATCACACATATTCGAATTTGTTTTACCTTAGTTTCAATTATATATGTTCAATCATAATCCCCTTTTTATTCATTCAAAAATCAAACAAATATCACTGAAAAATGTATGCTTACTTTTATCAAGACTAGCTCGAATTTATGATCGATTCGGAGCAAGAACCAATTATAAAGGAAAAATTCTACAAAAACACTTGACTCCAAAAATACTCACTAATTGACTCCATTTTCAGTATTTTTTTTATCAAATTTGACTCCATTGAAAAGAAGTCACAAAAAAATAGCACACTTAGATTAAATTGAAGAAATCACAATTTTGAAAATAACATTAAAAATCAACTTTATTTAATCAACTCGGAAGCTTTAATGTGAGTCATTAGGGACCTTTTCTAAGACATTCCTAGATCTATCGACACACTAAACAAGACTTCCGAAGTCAATTCTGAGACATCTAAATGCCTTGGAATATTAGACACTACACTTAGAGAGAATCAAAATAGGGATAGATTTGATCTATCAAGCTTTCCAAATTTATTTCGATTATTCCTATCACATAAAATCACCAAATCAAATTCTATGAATGCTGACTCACTATTCTTTAACTTAAAAATACTTAAAAAAATGCCAGAAAATCATTTTGGATTACACGTAAATTTTTTAATTAGACACTACTACATGGCACAACATGTTCGACTAGCCTGCCTTTTAAATTTTCATCCCAACTTGTCTAAAAAACCCACCAAACGAGCCATACATACTTGGAAAGCTTATTCACTCTAATTTTATCTAAAAATATGAGAAAAATACATAAAAATGATTATCCTCATAAAAAAACAGCTTGCAATACTGATCAAGCACTAAAACAAAGCCGTGCAAATAGCTTGTGTTCTGAGATTTTACTGTATTCCTCCGATCACAAAATCAAACATTTCAATAGCTTTATTATGCAGCCCAATCAATGAGGAATGTGAGGAAATACTAACAAAAATTCTTAAGGCTTATGACCTAATGAAAATATATTTTTTTTATGAGTCTACTGTGCTAGATTGAATCAGTAACTCTGACTCAACTTGTGATTACAAAGCCTTTTGTCATATTTTTAAAACATGTGTTCGGATGTTTGAACGTCCAATAACCAGGCCAAATAGACTTTACAAATTTCATATATAAGGAATCAACAAAGACTTCCTAATGCCATGACTTAGAACTATATTTTTCAAAGTTGGCGACTTCGCTTTTATCACTTTTATTCATTATTATTTATTCTTATCAACTACACACCAATGCCACTAACATGTGTGCTGAAACTGGCACCTAAGCGACACCAAATAACAATTTGATATACTTAAACAACACCTAATGACTCACATTAAGGCACACCTAATGACTCACATTAAGGCTCACCAAGTTTAGACTCATCCAAGCACATTTAAATACTTAAAAATATTTTTATTTTGCTCTAAATCAGGTTTAGTTCAAGCTATTTTATTTAATATCCTCAAGATACTCATTAAAGGGCTTATTAAACGAAACCAAACTTTGACGCACCAATTGATTAAGTGAACCAAAGCTTGCCCTTGTGGGATCTTTTATGAAAAGAAGGTTTTTCATAATTTAAATATCCTATCATGCATTTTATCAAATACATAGAATACTAACCAAAGGTTCTAGCAACTAATCATCTACAAAACATATTCTAACCATAAATTCAACATGACTGAATTCATTCTAAGCTACTTATGCTCATTTATTCATCAATCTCATCAAAATCTCATTATTTAACAATCAAACACAAGAAAACAAGCTTAGATTCAATTCAATCAACGTGCTTAACAATCTAAATGTGTTTTTAATCATTTGAGCTCAACAATTGAGCAAGTAAGCTTTTAAAATCAGTCAAGTAAGCATAAATTTTGCTTACCCAAGTTCAACTCAACTTAATTCACCTAGGTTTTATGAATTAAGCATTTATTATGCAAAGCCCACTCAAGTTCACCTATATTTCACCATGGCTGAACCTATCTAAAGGAATCTCTCCTTGTTTGAATAGTTTTCTAAGTTCAATAACTTATGATTTCATCATTTAGCACTAGATTCAATTTCTTTCTACTTAGATTTTAGCTCAAACTAGCTTAAATTAATAAGATTAAGCAATACCGTATCAATTAAGCTTAAGATCCTATGAATCTAAGCTAACTGAACTAAGTTTTAATTATTCCTCCATATTCGAATTCCTTTTATGCTAGAGGATTTAAGATTTTCACATTTAAACTTGCTTTCAGCGCAATATCATCAAAATCTAGCTTAATTAAACTTGAATCGTCAAATTCCTAAGAAACTAAGTTGGTCGAACCTTAAACCAAATGAGATCTTATGTTCGAACACTAGGTTTAGATCATTAATCATGATTTAAGCTAGATTTTAACAATTAATCATAAGATCAATCTTTAAACAACAAGAAATCAAGTGAATCATAGCTTAAACCAAGATGCAAACATAAGATCATTATAATTCATGTTGGTCGAATGCTATAGATCATGTAAACACCTTGGTCGAAACTTATATAAGAATGGATAAACATGAATTGATCATCAAAATCATGAAATTGAAATAAAATAAAAGAGAAAAGTTAGAAATTATACCTAGTCCAAGCTTGCTTCCCTTCTAAAGATGATGAGAGCTTAAGAGAAAAAGAATATTTTTTCAAATTTTATGAGTGTTTCAAAGTTATGAAACTATGGCTGATCACTTTCGTTTAAAGATCTCTAAGTTAGTTATTTAAGCTTTAATCACCCTTGAGTGATTTTAGCTTAATCATTAACCTCTTAAATAATTTTAAAGGAAATTACAATTGTGCCATTAATGAATAGATGAAAAAATTCGACCACGACTATGTTATCCACTAATCTATGTACAACTTTTTATTTTATTCAATTGATCAGGATTTGTCTATGTAAAAGTGCAATTGAATGTTCCTTTTTATAGTAAAAATGTGTCTTATTGACTTTCTCTGAAAAATATGAAAATTTCTATCTTGAACCTTTTCATATTAAGCCCTAAAAAGTTCCCAACTTTCTAAATTCCTAAGGTACTTCCATGACCTACTCCTAATTAAGCCTCTGTGACCTAAAGTCCATCTTCAATTTCATTTTCGTATAATCAATTTTGAAATCCCAGTTATAGAACTCTTCTGATTTCAAAATCTAACTTTAAAAAAGTTAACTTTTTATAGTTGATTTTTAATTATGACTTTTAAAACAAGTCTCTTTTTTATCCAAATATCATTAATAAACACTCTAATCACCTTAATAGACATATCCTAATCAACTTTTGATATTTTCAGATTTTTAGGGCCCAGGCTTGATTTTCCAAATCCGGCACCAACCCCTTGAACCGGATAATTGAGCTTAAATACCTTATTATGTCAAACCAAGCTCATTAGAACAAACTAAAACATACAATTGGACCTTTTTATCATCTATAACTCATCCAAGAAGATTCAGACCTAGAAAATTCCATCTAACCCCTCAAATCAAGAAAAAGTCCATTAAGGCCCGGACAAAATAAGGTCTCTATAATGTCGTGGTTTCAATATTATTTAAAAGAGTTTAGTGATCATTGTCTAAAAATTGCTAAGGAACTTTTTAATCTTCATCACTTATCACTGTGAACTAATGTTGAGTGAGTCTTTAAGATTTCGAAAAAACATTTTCATCTGTTAGATGTTGAACCATTTTGGGATTTTCAAACACTAAATATAGTGTTAGCCTGTTGTATCATTCATAACCATAAAATAAGAGTTAATCTAAATGATTTAATCAATCAAGGATCACTTAAGGAAGTCGATTCAAGTTAGATAATTAACTTTAACAGAGCGAGAAGAGAGAAAAGAAACTAGAGAATGGACTGCCAAGATAAAACAAATTGCACAAACTATATGGAATGATTATATGGCTAAAAAATTTTGGTTCAGGACTTAAGGCTAAGTATTTCATTGTTAAATCTTCTTACGTTTCAAAACTTTATGATAGTTTGTATTTGTTGGATATTGAAATTCTTTTGACATTTGAGTTAATTATTGCGTTAAATGTTATGTTCCAAGGCTTTTTACTGTTTACTTTGCTATTGTTATCTATTTGCTTATTTTAATATAATTATTATTGTAGCAATGGGTAAATCAAAGAAAAAAGTGGGCACATCAAAGCAATCCAAGTGGACAAAATTGATAGAGCACATTTTTCTTGAAATACTTATGGATGAGGTTAATAAAAAAAATCTAATACTTTCAAAGAAAATGCTTTGAGTCAAGTTGTTACAATTATTTATGAGAAAATTAGAGTTAAATGTGGGACTAATCATTTGGAAAATCATAATACATCATAAATTATATGTAAAATATAAGGACATAGTGGATTTGGATGGGACGATAATTCGAAGATGATAACGTGTGATAATATAACATATGATGAAATAGTCAGTAGTCTTTATCTACGATTCCTTTAATGTATTAAAATTACATTATACTGGTTATTCTTATTTATGTATAATTTCAAATAGGCACATCCAAAAGTATGAACAATTTTTGAACAAAAAAACTTGAGCTGCATGATAAAATGACTTTGGTTGTTGACAAAAGATACGGCAACAGAAAGTTTTACTAGAACATTTGTTCTATTAATTTAGAGGATGCTAATGAAGATGAGTTAATGCTCGCAAACTTTGATGTAAAAGGTCATGATGAGTTTAGATAAAAAACTTCTTAATCCATTAGAATTTCAAAACTAAAGTCAAACCGTGAAAGAAAATGTCCAATAAAGTGTTGATGATGACAAACTTGAGGATATGACAAATCAACTTAGTAAGATTGCTAATGCCATAAAAAAAAAGTTCATTGAAGATCAAATTCTCACATCACACTTTTATGAAGAAGTGATGTCAAGTGAAGGATTTGATGAATAATCTCTTCCTATTGCCTTTGATTATCTAGCGGAACAAGAGAAGCAAGCCAAAGCTTTCATGGTTTAAAGTAAGAATCTTAGGAAAAGTTAGCTTCAAAAATTCCTATTAGATTAGAGTATTAACTTACACGACATTAGTTGTTTTAATATCATTGGTAGATTAAACTATTTAATGCTTTTGGACAATATTGTATGAACAATATAGATCGTCGTTGTAGTTTTTATTATGCTTATGGACAATATTGAAAAACATTGTAGGACTGTTTTGCATATTGTAGGATTACTTTGTGGTATGAATAATATTTTAGGATTATAGTATTATGTGTTGAATTTATAATTGTATTTAATGATTGCTTAATGGATGTATTTGAAGTAGATGTAATTTAAAATATATATATAGTTCATTGGATATGTTTAAGCATTTAAAACTATTATGTAATTTAAATACAAATAAAATTATGTTAAAGAAAGATTCTTGAAAGTATTATTGAACATGAGTTACTTTCTTTTCAAAGGTATTCATAAATATTCAATTTTTAGCATCTAATCCACTAAAATGTTCCAATGGCAAATTGACAAATATAGCAAATTTTTTGAAAAAATCTACCAAACAATAAAAAATATTTTACGTCGAATCATCCAAATAATAAAAAATATCAAATTTTCTAAAAAATGAACATAAATCATTTTTCAAAAGTTATTTTCTACGAAACAAATGGACTCTAGCATTGACACTATGTATATATAATAAACAAATAAATTAATTATAAAATATAGACTAAAAACCTTAACTTGTGTTAATTAAAAAGTTGTCACGTATCATCTAAGTTAGTTATTAAATGTCAACTCCAAATTCAGGCTTGAAACTCAAGAAACCATTACTATAAGTCTCAAAAATCTATACCAATGGTCAAAAAGGTTGTTCCGATAAAATATCAAGCATAAGTAAAACCTTCGTCGGTGTAGGTCTATACCAATAAAAATTCAACTGTTTCAATAGGTTTAAGGTCTATGTTGACCAGTAACAGGCATTGCTGAATACATCATCGTCGCTATAATGATTGTGAGGATAGCTAATGTAACTTAGGTCTATACAAATGGTCAAACCAACGGTATAACCCTTGACGATATAGGTCTATACCGATAAAAATTCAATTGTTGCAATAGGTTTAGGGTCTATATTGACCAGTAATAGGCATTGCTCAATACGTCATCATCGCTATAATATTTGTGAGGATAGCTAATGTAACTTAGGTCTATACCAATGGTCAAACCAACGGTATACATGTAGCAATGGTAGACCATCCGTATAGGGTCTACTTTAAACATATTCATTATACTTATAGCAATGGTTTAAACAAATGATATAGAGATTGTGATTTCATTGTACATTTACCGACTGTTTGGTACATCACCACAGCTTACATTTTATTATATTTTCAATAATTAATATTGATTTAATTATTTATAATTCTAATTTAATGTATTACATATATATAAAATAAAAGTATTATAAGAAAATAGAAAATATTTAATTGTCTTAATCATATTTCTATCACAAACCAAATATATAAACTAAATAAGCAATTCAAACATAGATAAAGTTTCTTAATAATATCCCTATTACAAACAAATAGTCCCAAGCCAAAGACTAAATAATCCTAAGCTAAATAAGTCCAAACACATTCACATTCTTAGCTAAGCATATTCCTATAGAGTAGCATCTATTAAAATTAAAACTTATGATAAAACTAAAAAAAATTAAACAAAGAAGCCAACATAGAAAAACAAAGTAATTAAATAGTTTATCATTTTTATTTTTGTTAAGTTGATGACTATAATTTGAAAAGCAAATTCAATCAAACAATGTCAAATTTGGACCATTTACAGCATTTAGTGCCTAAAAATATTAAAAATAAAATTGAAAGGTTTAAGATTTATGGTTTTAAATAAAATTATATATAAAAGCTTAAGATATATTACCTCTCCATTGAGCATGTGAGTAGCCATAGCCAAAACATTGACGTTCTCATTATGAAATTGTTTATGAAGTAATGATAAAAATTACCCAAAACATCAGTAAACTCTTAAGCTCTATTTTTAACCGATCTACTTTGTTATTTTGTTGCAATGGTTGAGAATATGAAGGAACATATTTAAAAGATAAAGTGCACTTTATTCCCATACAACAAAGATACCTTTTCTTCTTCGGTACTTTAACTTTGGATACATGTCATCTTTTCATGACTGTTATTGATAATTTTTAAAAATATTCCCACTTAAAACTCACCTCATAAGTTCCTAAACGATAAAATAGTTAAGAAAATCATGACATAATAAACATAAATGCCATAAAGACTGGGACATAGATGCAATATTATTGAATTTTGAAAAGCAATAACTTAAGTAATTTATTCCCATTCACAACAAGAACATAGACTCTAATTCAAAATCATTTGTAGGTCATCAAAAAAGTGTTGGCTCTGATGTTTATTACAACCCAAAGTAAGAAAATATATTACTTTTTAGGAAATTAAGCAAAAATATAAAACTAAATTGTTAATGTAAACTATAACTTATAGTTTCATAAATTAAAATATAAACCCAAAGCAACAAAATATAAACCTAAAAACAAATATAAACACAAAGTAATCATCAAAGCAATTCAATTCAAAATCACTTGTAGTTTCATCCTGTTTATGTTTCATTTGTTTATGTTTATTACAACACAAAGCAACCTAAAATTCAAAACCTAACTAAACTAACACCCTTTGCATTATAGTCTATTTTTAGCTTCAGAGAAATAAGAACTAGATGCATAATAGAAGGATAAAAGGTTTTGCTTAATACCACAATTAGTGTTCCCTTTTCATTCACAACACTGTTATCTTTATCTGTATGGGTATTAATATGTACCTCAACATGTGATTATTTAACTCATTAGTTTTTTTTACTATATAAAAAACATTTATTAACTACCTAGGTAACAAAGCCGTACATACATAAAGGCATGACATCTTAACATGTAAAGTAGACTTTATATATATAAATTTAACTTGAAGGAAAAATTAAAAAAAAGAAGTATCATTGTTTGAATGATGCCAAAGAATGATTTCATTCTAGTGCAATGAGTTAACTTGGAGCAATTTGTTCTATTTTGCTCAATTTGTTCTTATAAAATATTATAGTTAACTAATATAAGATAATTTATACTTTAGTTTTAAAAAGGTAGAGTGAAGTATAGTTTATAAAGACTTACCTTTGTTTTACCAGTAAAACAATGTGCAACAATTCACATAAATTGCTTTTTGTCAACCCGAGGATCATCAATCTTTGTAGCCATTTCCTCAGGTATTGTGTATTCATCATAAAATTTAGACTTTAAATCATTTTCTAATTGCCTCCACTTTGTTGCCAAATTCTTGATTATCAAAGTTAATAGGCTCATTAGAATCAAATTTCTAAAATCCAAACTTAGACTACAATTTTGGAAAAGGAAAACAAAAAATAAATAATATATGTCATATTGTTTGTAGACAATAAGAATAAATGAGCCAAAATTAATTTATTTAATATTACCTTTATTGCTTCCACATTTTTTTCTTCAAATCCAAAATGCCATGCCAATTCATGTAACTAATGGGTGCAAACTAGGCATTTTCACCAATGTACCAATAACTTATATTAAAGTGCATGATTCTTTATCAATTAGTTATTATAAAAATTTACATTAATAACAACATGGCTTCCTTCTTTCAAATCCTAAATATCGACTATATGTGTGGCATCTTAAAACTTTTTATGCATAATATTTTCTATGTGCAACAATTATATAATAAAAATTGAGGATATTAAGTCTAATTCTTTCTAAGCAAAAGAGTCTACAAGATGTCTTAGATATCCATCCTTAATGCACTCATGTTTATGCTAAGTCATGAAATGAGTAGTTTTTGAAGAAATGAAAAAACCTTTGCAATCTTGGAATTAGAGGAAACCAATGTAAAATCTTTACAGCTTTATTACTTTTTTACTAAAGCATCTTTAATATCACTTTCTACATTATTCAAGCTCTCTTTCCACCTAAAAGCACCACATTTATGACAAATTTCTTCATTTGCATTATGTTTCCAAAACAGCATGCATTCATTGGGACAAGCATAAATTTTTTCATATCCCAAACTTAAGGAAAAAATCATCTTCTTCAATTCTTTACAAGGCCTTGGTAATGTATTACCTTTTGGTACTGCAAGTTTTAACACTTTCAATAATGTATTCAAAGATTAGTTAAACTATCTAGTAAAATACTTAATTGATACAACTTGACTACAAAAAAGAACTTTGTAAAGTTCTTGCAGCATGGATATAGTTTCTCTCTGACATCTTTAAGTAAATCATAGAATTCATCACTATTAATTCTCCAGTCATGATGATCATCTCCATAAGCATCTTTTTTTTCTATGTTACCCACATCAATATTCTTAGCTCTTTCAGCTATTAAATTATGCAATAATTCATTTACATCATGACCTATCTCTCTATCTTGTTCATTAGATTTAATAGTAGATGAGCTACCTTCTAAGATCTTGCCATATAAAATCCATTAAACATATCCTTTTAGAAAACCATTATATATAATGTGATCAAATGCCTTTTCTTTAGATATCTTAAGTGTGTTGACACATTTACCATATGGACACTAAATTTGTCCATTCACAGATGATCTTGCAAAGGCAAAATCTAGGAACTTAGTGACCCCACTAACATATTCTTCACTTACGCTTGAGGTGAGATTTATCTATGTCTCATCCATAAAATATGAAATGTTAACATTGTAATATTAACAAAATTTAGTAACAAGTAATTTCAATTTAATTTAATGTGTAATATCAAGTAATTCTAATTTAATTAAATAAAATATGTAAAAAATGGATGTTTAAAAGAATTCAAGCAACTACTATTGAAGTTCTAAGTCTTAAGCGACTGTTGAAAATTTTTGTCTTATGTTTAGTTAAGAAATTAGTGATTTTAATATAAACAAGACAAATATTCTAATATTATATTATTGTTACAGTTGTTTAACGTTAACCAAGGAGAGAAGAAAAATTGCGTCCATCTCATGTGTCAGTTCGGTAGCAGTTGTAGAACAAAAATAGATCCTTGTAAGCTAGTTGTAGTCTAAGCATTTTAGCTCTTATGTTTTATCATATTTAAAATCTTGAATATCTCTCTTTAGCTACTTTAAGAATTCATACTTACGTTTTACTATATGAAATTTTAAATGATATGTAATAATACGAAGAAAGGTTTACAATCTGGTTCTCCTTCTAGTACATTTGAAGTTTTTATTTACGATAGCAACGTACGGGATGCAAATGTTTAAAAATATGTGTCTTAATTAACTTTAATAATCTTTTGTCAATTATTTTTCTGGGTTGAAACTTACATTTTGTTTTGATTTATTTTATCTATTCTAATTATTTATTACATTAAGAGTAAAAAAAGGAAAAGAAAAATAGAAAAATTTATTTATAATTTATGTTTGTAGAAATTGAATTCAATTATAATAATATAAATTAAGAGTTGTATTTTTACACTTTTGTTACTCATAACTAAGAAGGATATTATATATTTGAAATCTATATCTATCTGTAATATATATATATGTATGTATAATATCCCTTAGGAGACCAAGCATAGGGGTTTATCTACCAAAAACCTTATCTATTGTTGAGATAGACTTGGTTGTAGATGAAGTCTAAACTGAATACATGAACATAGATTATGGAACCTCATACTACCAAAATTAACGTAAAGGCAGCTGATCCTAACTTATTTGTTATTATTTAGAAGTCTAGTTGTTACTATTCTAGATTTTTTATTTTTTATTTCTGTTATTGAATACATTAAAGCGAATGCTTAATGATGTTAGTTTGTACGTAAATGACTCTAAAAAAGCATATCTAAATGGTTTTCCTTGGAAAGATGTGCCTTGGAGCATTTTTCGCATTCATGAAAATTAGAAACAAAAATGTAAAACAAAAAAAAAAAAAGAGAAAAGAAATGTTGGTAAATATCTGATGTGCTTGGAAGCTTGAACTCTGCTAAGATTTTGCTTTGTCCGAGCTCAAACTAGCAGCATGGTTAGCTTGGTGATAGCTTAAGCAAGAAATTAGATAAAAAAATTGCCTTTAGTTTTAGTTCTAAAATTGATACAAAAGTTATGCTTATAATGGGAACCAAGATTCTAGCAGACAATTCTTATTC
>JBBYHK010483347.1:0-17389 GCA_038382065.1 Adansonia grandidieri | reverse complement strand
ACGGATGAGAAAAAATAAAGTAGGCTTGGTGGGGTATGTTATGCTATGATTGCAAATGTAGAAGCAAAGGAAAGGGGAAAAAAAATATATGCCAGGTTGCTAAAGCATGTCAGTTTGTCCTTGAATTTATCAGTCAAGTTTGGATCTTGCTTAGTCGGATTAACATCTTTTGAATTATGCTTGTACTGCCATTTTTGTATCTTTACGAGAAAAAGAAAAGAACTAGCAACGGTTAGTTTTCGCAGGACTTCTAAGATTTATACTATATCTTATAAAATCTTATAATAAGCTTTCGGAAAGGCAACATTTGAACATAAAATCAAAAGCACGTTAATAGTTACATTTCTCTAACTTTTTTTAAAGAATCCGTATCAGATACATATTCAAATATAAATATAAATATATAATCTTTTTAATATATAAAATTTTTTTAAATATATATATACTCATATTTGATATTTACATTTAAATTCGAATAATACAAGTTATTAATGTATTTTATTATGGTTTTCCAGTCGGCAGACTCCTTTGTTACTCGCTGTTGCACTGCCTTTAACCACTTTAGATGTGGTAGAAAGCATGCATGATTTCCGGGCTAAAAATTATCCTAAAGGTAGGATATCAACCCAGTGAAATATTGAATTAGTATAAACTTAGTTTAATCAGATAAAATCGCTAAAAAATAAGTTTAGAATGTATTTTTTTTAAAATTTATTTATAATTGATAAATAATATTATACCATTGAATCAAATACATATTTTTATTAATTACAAACTATATTTAATATTGATTTAATATTAAAATTTTTTAAATATTAAAAAATGATTTTGATCAAATTGGTAGGTCTAATCGAATTGAATCTATTAGATTGAGAACCAAAGTTTTGATGGGTTTGACCTTTGGTCTTGTTTTTTAATCCTAGTGTAACTATGCAAGGAAGGGCAATGATATGAACTCAAATCTTAATTTAATTAATTTATGTAATTAATTTTAAAAAATAACATCTAATAAATCTAAAGTTCAAATATTAGTATTCTTGACTCTTTCCTTAACACTAGATTGCGAACTTCTTCGTGCATGTGTGTGTGTGTAGAGAAAAAGAAAAACAAGGGGGACAAAGACTGCTAATTTGTTGGTAACATACATGATTAAGTCGCATTAAAAGCACAGCCCCATTATGCTGCCATAGTAAAAGATTAAATAAAGAGTGATGAAATGTTCTTTTGCTAAGAAATGTTGTTATAAAGAAGCAGCTAATCCACTGTTATAAATGTTTTCCGCAACATGCAATTTGGACTAATCAATCATCACCTACATTTGCATCGAAGCAATTTCATCATCCATTTGTGAATCTTCATTTCTTTTCCTCCTCCGTTGTAGGCTTGGATTCTTGTAGGGGAGGTGGAGCTGCTGCAGCAGCAGGGACTCCACCATCAATACAACTTCTGCACTTGCTTTCTATCCATCCTTCAATGTCATTCTCCCCATTTCCACCAAAATGTCTTCCCCCGCATAGCCGAGCAATGAACCCTGCAATAACACTTACGATTGTGATCACGGCCAGCACTATAACCAGGGTTTCGATTGATCGATGGGAATAATAGCGACTTGGTTCCCTCACTGTGGGTGGCGCCTCAACAACTGGTGCAAATCGATCCGGCAACCTTGCTTCCATAGCTCCCATGGCCATGAAAATTGAGCTAGACGCTGATATAAACTCCTGTTTCTATTTTAATACTGTATAAAATATAATACTGAAGCAAAAAATGCGAAAAGAAATGAGAGAAACTGAGTCAGAATAAATATAAAAAAGTGATTTTGCAGAACTCAAAAGGTTTAGAGAAAGCCTGCAGAGTAAAGTGTTAAGATTTGAGAGTACAAAGGAGTAGCAGGTGAGCAGAACATGAAACTAAAAAAGCAAAGTAGCAAATTACCAAGGTTTAGGATATGAAATGTACTGTAGAAAACTGTGATGGAAAGAGATAGAGGAACTTCAGGCAGGTGTTCATGATGCTTTGGGGTAAAAAATGTGGAGAGGGAGAGAGCACTTTTCTTTGTTTGGGGTGAAAGAGAGCACTAATTTTTTGAAGGTAGGAAAAGCTGAAAAAGGATTCCAGAGTTCCAATCTCACTTTTGGGTACATTGGCAAATGGACAATTGGTTCAAGTTATAAAAACTCTTATTATTTAATTTAATATAAAATAAATTTATCGAATCAAATAAATTATTTGACACATAAGTAATTCACTTTAAATCTTCTTTGGTGTGATTATTTCTCATCTAGCTTTTGATTACTTTACCTACTTTGTATATTCTATTTAAATTGGAGGAGGTTTTTGAGGTGTAAAACAGTATTGGCTGCTAAAAAAAGTAATTTATTTACTTGATAGTTTAAAATTGAAACTAAATAATAAGTGAGAAGGGTACTTCAAACCATGTCAGCTGTGTCTTGAATTCAACAGTGCTGGAACCCCAAGTAAAAAAAAAATGTTTTTTTATTTTTTATTTTCTTATTTTCTCTTTCCAATTTGTCACATTTGATATCACATGTTAACGTTAATTAATGCGACTCCCAAGATGAACACATATTCTAGCTGTTCGAAACTTTCCTAGTTTGTCCCTAATTATTTGCTATTTCCTTGTCTCTTATAGAAGTTGGAACTCCACAAATACTAGTATTTGACAAGTTTTATTACGTTGGGGAATTTTTTTTTTTAATTAGTGCTTTGGAAGAAACATGTACTAGAAAGTATTGATATTTTTTAAGTAAAATGGTGAATAATTTTTTTTAAAAAAAATAAAAATCAGTAGTTTCTTTTTTCAAGTGAAAAATTGGGTGGTTTTTTTTTTTTAAATATATATATAATAAATTATTATTTTGAGTGAAAAGATATAAACACTTTTAATTTTATATTTATTAAAAATAATTTTATTTATTTATTTACTTGTTAATTCTTCAACCGAATTCAGTTGGAAATTTTATGTTACTACAGATTAGTTCCTATCTCAGTGTCCCTCCATTCTCCCCTGGCCCCGAAGGCCTGATCAGTTGGCTTAGTTTGTCAATTTACAGAAGATATTGGCAGGCAAGAAGCAGCTAAAAGAGTGACTTTACCGAGGGAGATCTTTCAAAGAGCAAGCCCAATGTGTTAAACCAAGGTGGGAGAGAAGATGGGGAAATAGTGGTCAGGATTTTCCTACCCTTGCATGTTTTAAGTAAAAGGAAACACCAAAAAGAAATAATGGTTGGGATTTGCCTGTACTTGCGTGAATGTTTTAGATGATAAGAAAACATCAATAATTGAATTGAGAAGTAATTCAGTTCGTTCGTACAGATATGATTTAAAAAATAAATTTTAATATTTATAATAATTTTTTATATAAAAATTAAAAAAAAAATCAATAATCAGTCATCTTATACAACAAATATTTTAGAACTACATATCTTTTTTTTTTTTTACCATCACAATAAATGAACTTCTTCCTACTAGGTGAGGTTGAGTGTCTCAGTTGCAGTTCAATAATCGCTATCTGGCTTCGAAAGTGCAGGAGTTTCAGTTCAATAGTTTCAGTGTTTCAGTTGATGAGTACATTGTCGTAATCTTCTTAGAGGTGTCGGCATCGAACATTTGATAGTCATTGGAGAATTTTATAATATTATTAAAATAAAAATGAGATTAAAAGTTTTGAATTTTGTCCCAGGATTTTCACAAATTTTAAAAATTTTTCCTTGAATGCATGAATGTTGGATACAGATACGGCGGAGGCAGAGGTGGCAAGTGCCTTAGCCTCCTTAAGCTGTTCGTGAGTCGAGCAGCTCGCTTAGTTCGATAAGCTCAGTTTAGTAAGATTTAAGTTTGAGTTTAAAATTTTATATTCTGAATTGATCTGATTTAGTTTAAAACAGTAAAATTTAAATAAAATAATATATTTTTATTTAAATTTAATTATAAAATATATAAATATTAATATAAAAATAATTTTTTATTATTTTGTAAACAATGATTCAGATTTAATGACTTGAGCTTAGAGTTAAAAATTTTATCGGCCGCGACCCCGCAAATGAACCCTTTTAGTCCTCCACTCTAATTTTTTTTTTTTTTTGGTTTTAAGTTATTTTTTAACCCAACAAAGTATAAATTCTTATTTGACCCCCCCAAAATTTATAATTTGACTTTGGCTCCCCTAATACATATTTCCTAGCTTTGCCTCTGCTTACATTCTTAGTAAATTTTTTTTTTTAAATTTGAGAGAAAAAAATTTGAATTAGACTCTTTAATATAAAACACACAAACATACTTACTATTGAATCAAATGTTTTATTTATTTTTCGTGTCATGTTCTTCATTAATTTTTTTTATTAAATGAATCTAACTTTAATTGTTACTTTCAATAAAATCATAAAATTATCTATTTTTTAAAGGTAAGATTTATTAACTTCCAACTTCGCAGAATATATTTTTTACAGCATTTTAATTTTACAGAAGTATTTAAAAAACATAATGATGAAAATGGAGTTCATTGAGAAAGGAAAACAAGACAAATAAAGGAGGATGGAACGTATCAGGCTAAGAGGGACAGTTATTATGATTAATGCTAGCAATGTAATATCATAGTTTTATGGAGAATGAATGAATGGTGGAGTAGGAGTTGATTTGATATCTTCGACGAGAGATAAGTATTGTAAAATAATAATTAATATATAATAAAATTTAAAAAAAATATATAAATATGAATATGTTATAATTTATATAATTTGAGTCATCAACATATTAAAAATTAATATAAATATATAATATTTTAAATATGATTATGCTATAAAAAATAATATAATAAAATAAAATATACGAATTATCAAATTTAAATAAGGTTACGAAACAAATAATAAATTTGCTAAATTGCGATAGGTGAAAAGTCAATTTTGCCACTCTATTTCATTGAATTTGGTCACTTTATTTTTAATTTTCATGGCATTTTGTGATTGTAGATTAATGTTCCGAAAGTTTTGAATGAAAATGAAATATTTTTACTATGTTTAAAATAAGTTTTAATAAAATATAACATACGACGCATACATTTTAAATGTAATAAAAAAATATACACTGGACGTCATAGTGAAAAATTATTATTTGATTTTATAAAATTTTATATTAAAATAAATTGTTTTTAATTATTAAATTTAATATAATTGAAAAATTATTTATAATTTATCAAAAGATAAAAGGTTGGACAAAATTGAAAAAAAAAAAAAAGGAAAGTAATTAAATTTGGTAATGAAGTCGGAGAACATAACTAGATTTGATTAAGATTATTCACATTATTTTTATCAAACCTAATTACTTTTTTTATCATGCTTTTTTATTATTTACCAAATGATAAGACTTTTATCAATCAACTTAGATACTACAGTAGAAATCCTCGCAACTTAAATCAACCCTTCGGCAGATTAACAGATTATGGGGAACCAGGGAGGCCATCCTTACTGAGAACGAAGACTAAAGTAGATGGGGTGGCCTCACCCACTCTTTCAGGCATATCTTTTTTTTAAATAAAAAGGTACAAACGAGGTCATAATCTGAGGATAAAAGAGAATTGTAAATATTAATATTCAAACTTTAAATATGTTAGAAGCCAACTGATTGTATAACTAATTAAATTAAGCTTTGGGTTCCCGAACACATCTTCGTCATTTTCTTCCCGTTTTCTTTAGCCTCCCAATCAATAGCTAAGTTTGCTTTCCTTTGAATTAAAATCTGCATTCCAACTCAAGTTTTTCCAACAATGCAAAATTAGGCTTAAATCTGCGTTCTTATAGAAGTCCTCTCATGTTTCTAACGTCATGGAGGATTGGTTTGATCTTCCAATGCTCAGCACTTTTTTTTTTGGATTAAGCAATCATATAAATTCTTTGAATTAGTTTCTAGTATCACTTTTGCCATTCCTTGTTTTGTAGCAATCGCTGTCCCTTCCCTCATAGCCAATGTCTCAATCCATAAAACCTCATCTGTCGTTACTATCTGACCCGCTCCAGTTATGAGTTTTCTTCCATTGTGATCTCTTCTTTCCATTCTTCTCCCAGCTTTGCTTTGTTCTCTTTTAAAACTGCACCATCACAAATGATTTTGGTCCATCCTTCCTCCGTGGTTGCGCCATGTTTCTAAGCCTTGTACGCCATTTGTCCCCTCGTTTTCCTCTTACCTACTTGGCTTGCATAGGCCGAGACATACTTCTTTACAAAAATTTATTCTTGTAAATGTTCCATGCAGATCAAGGCTCTCATGTCCTACAGCCGCATCGCATCTTGTCTTCCAAATATATACCAACAAGCATACCCGCCTGCTTTTTTCAGTTCTCTTCGCATACTTTTAGAGCTTAAAGTTTGCAGCAGCCAGCTTTTGATTCTTCCTCTTGAACTCTTATGTATTCTGTATCCAGCACATCCCTTGTCACCACACTGGCCCTTGTCCCTGCATATCTGAGACACATTTACGTTCGACACTTTCTTTCTCAAGTTTGCAAATTGGGCACATAATATTTTTTCCTTGTATGTTGTAGCTAGCCTATTTGTGGTCGCTTTCTCTCAAGTGTAAAAAAATTGGATCGAAGGTTAAATTAGTGTAACTTTTGATTCAGGTTCATTTAAATAGGATTTTAAATATTTTTAAAAGAATTTTAATATAAATAAATTTTAAATATACTAAATTATTAATAAAAACATGCATTTGGTTTAGTGTTTTAGTTTTTAGTATAATTTTAAGAGATTATGAGTTTAGATCTCATTAAATATAAAAATTATTTTTTCAAAAAAATTAAAAATATAAAAAATAGTTTTTTTTTTCTGTTTTTTTTAGATTTTAACGATTTTTCAGTAATTGAATCAATTTTAGTTCAATTCAATTAGAATTTGATTCTTTATATAATTTCAGATTAATAGATTGAGCAATTCGATCCATTAAAATGCGTTTTTGTTTTCAGTTTTATACTCTGAGCGATATCCTTGTGAGCGAGCTTATGGGAATGATTTTAACCAAGCAACTAAAAGTGACCAGTTTCAATCAACAAAGAATACAATAATTAGGAAAAAAAAACTATACAACTTTGTTATTTGTATTTGGATATTCTTTGTTGTTTTAGTTTGTTTTAGTTTTAAGAATATTATTTTTTATTTTATTTTTATTAATTTAATGAATATTTAAAATTAATAAAATAAAAAATAATAAAAAATATAGGGTTATATGAACTTGAACCGTAGACCTTCTCGATAAAACAGATCAAACTAATTATTATCAAAATTATTCAACCTCTTTTAAAGACCCAAAATGCATTTTTTTTTTTTTTTGGCATTGGGCTCTTTCATTAATTGATAGAAATATCAGCTAGTATACCATATTTTTTTTTCTAAAAGAAAAAAAAAAAGATGGTTCCGTGTGCTCTGATTCATTACTGATATAGGAACACTCCCAAAATATTTCAAATAAGGGAAGGGTTATCTTGATGTAGGATCAACCTAAATTAAATGGAGTCTCTATCATCTTGATTAAAAAATCAAACATAAAACTTCATACACCTTAGGATTCATAGGATAAAAATAGCATTTTTGAGGTCCTTATACTCATTATGCCTAGCATTGAATAGACTAGGTATTCACCCTATCAATATCTCAAATCAATGATGGGTTCGATTCGGATCCTGCCTAAACGGCACCCGAATCGGACCGAACCATTTGTCAGGCTATTGTTCTCTTGTTTTGTTCCTTCAAAGTAATGGAGTAAGACATCGATTTCTCAAAAGGATCAATACTTTTGATTGCATGATAGACTTTCTTGAAAAACATTGGCGCGCGAAAACTTCTCGATAGGTATCCTACATCTGAACTGAATTCTTTCTAGTTAAAGAATCTCTTTTTAGCTGCTCTAGAACAATTAAAAGATTCTCTAGAAGAAATCCAGGGTTCTGCTTTTGGCGGTAACATGCTATGGGGTGGTGGTCTCGCTTATGGGGTCAAATCAATACATTCTAAGAAGAAATATTTGAATATCAATCTCATCGATATCATCGATCTTATAAGTATCATATCAAATCCCATTAATCGAATCATTTTTTCAAAAAATACGAGATATCTAAGTCATACAAGTAAAGAAATCTATTCATTAATAAGAAAAAAAAAACGTGAGCAGTGATTGGATTAATAATAAAATAGAATCCTAGGTCGCGAAAGTGATTCGATTGATGATAAAGAAAAAGAATTCTTGGTTTAGTTCTCCACCTTAACAACAGAAAAAAGGATTGATCAAATTCTATTGAATGAATCAAATCTAATTTTTTTAATAATAGTCTCCATAGTTATGTATAAATATATTTATCTATCTATCTATCTTAGTAGGGGCTTGAATGCTCCTTCTTGCTTTCCATGGTTGGTCGTCTGGACTGGATGATCGTAGAAGGCCTCTGATTTTGGATCACTATTTATGATAACAAAATAATATTTGAAACTATTTACTTTAATATAAAATTTTGTAAAAGAAACTGATAATTATTGTTTTATTTAAATTTTTTTTAAATGCATCACATTTTATGTTTTATTGAAAATTTATTTTAAATGTATTAATAAAAGAGCTATTTGATTATTGATTTACATTGGTTTTGATCTAAAAACCATATATTGCAAAATTCAATGAAAAAAGAGGATAAATAAAAATAGAGTGACCGTCGGATTGAAAGAAAAATATTATGGCCGTCGGATTTAAATGGCTATAAAACAACTCTCCATTTGCAGAGCAATTTCTCACCCGATATTTTCCTCTTCCACGCAGCCCTTTTCCCTTCCTTCTCTCGATCTCGAGCTCTCTGCTACTCCTTGGTCCGATACCCCGCAAAGCAGGTTGGTCTAACCCGATTATCTTAACTGGTATAAATACCCTTTTTTTGCCATCTATTCTGTAGAATTATGGGTTTCATTTCATAATTTTAATATTGCCACTGTTGTTTTGCTTAGTTTAATTCACTTTGAGCCAATCATTAAGACGAAATACAAATGGCTGCTTTTTTATTTTTGGTGTTATATACTGACTTGGGATAAAGATTTGGGTTGCATGGATTTGATTAAGAATGGATCGAATACGATCAGAAGAGTAATAGTTTCATAGTTTGTATTTGTTTGATGTTATATTCAAGATTCCCTTTTGGGAATAGGTTCTCTTTGATTTTTTATTTTGGTTGCGGAAATGGGAAGATGTAGGATCGGCTAGGTAATTAGGGTTTTATGGGAAGCTTTTGAGGTATTTCAATACATGAGGAAACAGAGGAAATTGAAATTTTTTTTCTTTTGTTGTCAAAAAAGAGGAAGTCGTTAAGTAGGAGCCAGTTGCACAGCTAGAAGTGATTGGATCAACCAATGTTGGAAAGAATAAGGCTGGAAATTCTTTGATTTTTTATAAGAGCTAACACTCCTAGTTCAATGAGGACTTCCATGAATGCTTTGACTTAAACTAAGAAACTATCTGAGTGAAAACCCAGAATAATGCTGTATTAGAAAATTTCAATTTCCAGCAAATGAGAATTAGTAGTATCATAGTATGTGATAAAACAGAAAATGAAGTAAAGGCCCTGCAACTTTAACTTAAAGACATGTAAAGTTATGACTGAAAAGAACTAAAAATGCCTACTCAAATTCATCCTTACCCTAATAAAAAAGTAGTAATAATACTTACTCATGCAACCAAACTTCTTGTGGTGGGGCATCTGCCGTTAGATACAACCGTAATATGCCTTTTGAACACTACTAAAAGCTGCTGCCATTTTGTTCCTTCACTGGGTAACTCAACTATCTTTGCAAGGATTCAAATCGATAGGGTGGTCTTTTTTTTTTTTTTTTTTTTTGAAAAAAAAAAAATTGCTGAAATAACCAAAATTGGATTGTATGGTTTGTGGCTTACAATGTATCATATAGCCTCTTATGAATTTCGGTTCCCTTTTTCATAACTTATGCTTATAGGTTGGTTGCGATAACCATAAAATATGATATCGGAATTAATAATAGAAGACTATGTTCAGTATGTTCAAGAGAGACCTTGTCTTCCATTCTTTAGAGTTGATCCAGGTGGTTTTGTTTGTTGTTCAAATAATGTTGTAGTTAGTTATTTTCACCAAGGTGATTCTATTTCTTGGGCTGGACCTATAGATCCCTTCTCTTAACAATTCTAGACAGTGATTATTATGAAAGTTTTTTGTGATGGCCTTTTGGATAGTCGAGAGGATTTTCTTTTGCATTATGTTAGAAGAGGATACTTATTGATTGAAAAGGAAAAGACAAATAAAAAATGGAGAAGAGGGATATAGCTTAGAATGGTATCTCTGACACAATCTACACTATTGGGAGATAAACTAAGTTCTGAAATCCTGAATATCTTCTCAAATTGCCACTGATTTGAGGCATGCCTGTTTGAGGTTCTGTATTGCACATTTGTGGTGAGTCTTAGAATATGAATCTGATTTATTATTGTTTGTCCTGTAAGAGGAAGACCTAAGCTGTACTCTTTGAGGCCTTTAGTACCATATTAGCACTCTACATGTCTGGTAATTATAATTTCTTTGTTAACAGTAAGTTTTGTAACGTAAAGCTTCTACTGGTATTCTGGTTCTCTGTTAGGTTACCTGCCCATCTAATTCTTCTCTCATACTGATACTTTGAAGTTCATTAATGTCACATGCAACTTTTATCTCATTTTGGTCATGACCATGGCTTCTTGTCTTACCGTTGCAGATTGAAAATGGCAGCAAAATATATATTTGCTTCTGTTTTGGGATCATTTGCTGTTGCTTATGCAGCTGATCAGCTTGTTGCTGAGAAGAAGATTTTTGGAGGTAAGTTGCCGTTTTACCTTTTTAAGCTTTTTTTATTGGCTATTGGATTGGAGGTTTAATAATTGCTCTTTCTCCTCCCCGACTTAGGCACTACACCTCACACCGTTTCAAACAAGGAATGGTGGGAAGAAACAGACAAGAAATTTCAGGCTTGGCCCCGAACTGCTGGTCCACCAGTAGTGATGAATCCTATCAGCCGCCAAAATTTCATTGTCAAGTCTGGCTCTGAATCTTGAAGACCTAATTTTTGCTTCTGTTTTATCAATGGTATCAGTTATATTTGCTTTTCCCTGTGAAGAAATTGTGGTGCCAGACTTTGTTTAGTCTGTCTTTGCATTTAGAGTCATTCTTTGTTCAGAAAATTGTCTTTGCTTTTTTTTTTTTTTTTTAAAAAAAAGTTTCAAACTTAATCTGGCCAGAGGAGCTTTGAGGAAGAAATCAATCTTACTAGATCAAAATAAAATTCTGTGAAGCAATATCAGACTGCATTTTTTTTTCTTATGCCAGGATTCATAAAGTTTTGACACTTAATGAATGGGAACTGGTAGCCAATGTTAAAAGGGTGATTATTTACCTGGTATTTGCCTACTCTTTGCATTGTACACGTTTATTTCGACCTCTCTTTCCTTTTTTTTTTTGTTTTTCACTTTGGATGATGAGCAATACTATATAATGAATTGCCTGGAATCTTGTTGTCGGAAGATGTATTAGTAGCATGTTCTCAAAGGGCTGAGGCTGCTTGTCTGTGTTGTTAATTAAAATTTAAGCCTTTAAAGAAGTTGGTATCTAGGATTACTCTTTTGGTCCTTAACCTTCCTTTGATGTATTCAATCGGATTGCCTTTTTCTATCTGTGCAAAATGCAAGAACATCTGGAAAGCCAAACCTTAGTCACCAAAGGGGATACATGAGTCATGTAAGATGGCAGAGTTGCATTTGACCAAATATGCTTGGAGTCCTCGAATATCAGATCTGAAAAACGAAAGCTTTAAGCTGAGTTTTTAGTGTATAAAGTTAAAACCTTTTTTAACTGCCAAAGAATGATTGGTTTAATAATATCAAATAAGAGCTGTCGACCATTGTTTAGCACGGGCAGTATCCTTGTACCTACATTCTAGAATGACCATGGGACATGCTTTCCACCTCAGGTTCTTTCCCTCCTAAAAATAGAGATATCGTATATTTCTCTCTCTTCCATTAGGCTGACTCAAGTATTTAAGCTGATGCATAAATATTTATGTCTCTGCATCAGTAACCTGGAAGGCCGTACTGCTGGATTGTTTATTGTAGTGGACTATTAATTCCCAAGACATTAAGGAATAGGTCTTAACTTCTGATTGACTTCCATTGGATAGACGGATTATATATATATATATATATATATATATATATATATATTGCTACTTATCGTTTCGTAATTACAAATGAAAACTATGATGTTCAAACAGTATAGATGCGGATGTGAGGCCGTGTAAAAGAAATTTAAAATCTATCCGGGGGCAACCAGAATCCAACCTTAATGCATGCAACAATTTTCTGTTTCTCATCTGACAAGTGATCAAGTTGCTAGCAGGCAGGGACAGGCAATCAAAACATCGTGCAACATTCTAAAGCAGAAATGTACTGATTAGCATGCCTGGTAGAGTTTGGAGGACTGTAGTAGATATGGTAGATCTGAATAGGGAACTGGATATCGGTTTTTAGTATAAGAGTGAAACTCCATTAAAGAAGAAAAAACACAAATTTGAAAATCAAAAACTTTATTATTACAATTGCAGGAATCTTGTGCAATATAACTCCGTATTCTTTTGGATTCAGGCCCCACTTTCAATAACCAGGGATTCAGTCGCTTCTGACTTTGATTACAAAGCGTTTTTACTCGTAAAGATTGCAATCTAAACCAAGCAGAACTACTTGCCTAATTGACTCCCACTTTCTCTAGTTTTAAGCCAATTTCTCATAATGGAGTTGAACATAAAATTCCAAGCCTCGACGTGGATTTTCCCCATACAAAGAACCATCCTAAATGCTTCAGAAAGCAGTGATCTAAGATAATAATTGTCGATCAGTTTTGCCTTATTTCTTGAAGCATTTCCACTACCTTGTTCATCTTTGGTCGTTTGGCAGGTGTGCTGTCGGTGCAGAGTAAAGCCACCTTCAAAGCTGCGAGCATTTCCCTCCTCCAACCAAAGGAAACAGTGCTTAGCCTTGCATCAAGTATCTGCTCAGGGGTTTCCCCTCTCGCCGGAGCACCATGAACCCATTTCACCAAGTCTACTCCTTCACCAAAATCCTCATCAACTGGTAATCGGGTGGTGAGGATCTCAAGCAACACAACCCCATAGCTATAGACATTTCCTGGTGCAGTGACTTGCATTGTATATGCATATTCTGAATGAAAAACAGAGAAAAAAGAAAAAAGATGAAGCAAAATGGCGACAAAAAAGAACAGAAACAGATTAACTAAGTTTTAAACCATATACGACACTGAGTAATGATAATTACCTGGGGGGATATAGCCAAAGGAGCCCGCAACAGCACTAATACTAGCAGTACCTTTGGATGGATCTAAAAGCTTTGATATTTCTATCTCCCCAACCAATGGCTTAAAGTCCGCATCTAAAAGTACATTACCTGAAGAGATATCAAGGTGGATAACCGCCACATGATGAAGGAAAGCAAGTCCTTCTGCTACTCCAATAGCGATCAATAGTCTTCTGGGCCAGTCAGGCTGATACTCTGACTTCTTTGAGGACTCATGTAGAAGTTGAGCTAGTGTGCCATTGGGTAAATATTGATGCAACAGAAGAGCAACATCCTCATAGATGACAAAGCCGATAGGTCGTACAAGATTATCGTGACAGAGCTTGCTTAGTCTTTCAAGCTCCCTGATCATCTTGTTTTGATGATGAATTATGGTTCGGTCCATTGATTTCAGTCTTTTCACTGACAAAACCAATCCAGAAGGCATAACTGCCTTGTAAATGGTGCTGAAAGTCCCATTGTTAATCTTATTTGAATCCTTTAAAGTGGCTTTGATTGCAGCATCGAGATCTACAGCCTGCCTGAGATTCTCGACAAACACATTCCCTGCTATTATTGTTGTTCGGCTACTGGTTGCTTCATCTACAATGCCTACACTTTTTGACGCCTTTTCTTGTCTCTCTCTTATCATAAAGAGCAGAACCACTATGGTGACTGATACAAACACCGCAAGACCTGAACCAATAACAGCTAGTATAGTCCTGTAAGAAACCTCATGGTGGTAGTTTGCCCGGTCAGAACCGATAGAGTTTGGACAAGAGAAACTCAATGGCTCCCCACAGAGCCCTTTGTTTCCTTGAAAGCTTGAATCTGGACTCTTCTGGAATGGTACAAATGTTGGTATTGGGCCAGCAAGAAGATTATTTGAGAAATTGACCTCTATCAAGCTCAACATGCCCTTAAATGCTGGAGGAATATTACCAGTAAGCTGGTTACCGGAGACATCCAGAGAAACCAACTTATCTAGTTTCCCTAATTCTACGGGCAATTGACCATGAAGATGATTGAAACTCAAATTTAAAGCTATCTGCAAGTTGCGAATATGACCAATCTCCGGAGGTATACTTCCAGTTAAGTAGTTGCTACCAAGTTGCAATTCAAGCAGTTTCACACAATTTCCAATCTCATGAGGTATTTCCCCTTTGATTGAATTCTGATCCAAGAGCAAGTACTGCAATCTTGTTATATTGCAAATTTCATTGGGTATAGTACCATTAAATCTGTTGCTGCTTAAATCAAGCTTGTTAAGACTCTTGCACCCAAGAATTGAGCTTGGAATATCTCCAAAAAGACTGTTTCCAGAAAGAATCAACTCTTGAAGATTCGTAAGTTGTCCGATCTCCGGAGGAATTATTCCTGTAAATCCATTATAGGCCAAATTTAGAAGTGTAAGATTAGTACACCAAGCAAACTCCGAGACAACTTCACCGGAGAGATTGTTACTATCTGCTTCAAAGTATGTGAGGCTACTAACATTTCCGATTGTCCTGGGAATGACACCAACAAGTTTGTTATTCCCAATTCGAATGCTAGAAAGGCCTCTGCAGTCACCAATTGCTTCAGGAAGATCACCAGTGAGTCCGTTCTGGGTGAGAACCAAAACTTCCAGCTTCCCCATGGCAAAAATGCTCTTCGGTATTGGCCCATCAAGCCGGTTTGAATGAAGGTTAAGCAACTTGAGTTCAGAAACCAAGCCTAGATTATCAGGAATCTTACCAACTAAATGGTTCTCATAGGCTGTAAAAACTCTCAAATTGGTCAAACGGCCCACCCAATGTGGAATAGAACCACTCAACCTATTGCCAGAAATCTGAATATCCTGCAACTTTTCTAGCACCTCAAATTCTCGAGGTATCTCTCCTACGAGTAAGTTGTTTGACAAGTTCAATGATCTAAGGTTTCTAAGACCACCCAACTCCGCTGGAATAAAACCTTCAAACTTATTCAACGACAAATCCAGATATTCAAGTTCAGACAAATTCCCAAAAGCTGAAGGAATCGGTCCATTGAAGTTATTATAAGAAAGGTCAAGCTGCTTTAATGCTTTAAGATTAGAGATTAGAGTAACATTACCCCTAAGCATACGCCTAGAAAGATCAAGTCTTTCAACAAAGGAATGGTTCAAGCTACAACGAATGCCTTCCCAGCTGCAGTAGTCTGTGCTGTTGTCACCCCAACCTGATACACCACCCAGCTCTTTTTTAATGGCTAACAATATAGCTTGGTCGTCGAGCTGAGCATCCACTAGAAATAACTTTGATAGGAACCCAACTAGCAAAAATGACAAGTACAAAAATGCCATTATTTTGAGCTTATCTTTGATTACAGAGCTAACTCTTCTTCAATACGAAAACTCAATAACATCACTTCCTGATTAAAACCCACTTTACCTTTCAACGGCTCGTTCCTTTTTTGTACGTTGTTGTGTCCAAATATCAAGTTTTGGAGGAAAAAACAGTGAGCTTGGAGGTAAAGAAAGCAACTTTCTTATTGATCAAAGCATCATAGCATAGAAAAATGGAGAATACCCAGAGATTGAAAATCCAAAAAAGGATAAAACATTTCCAAGAAATCCCATTAAGAGTCAGAATACAAGTAGTGAAGGAGAAGCAAGCAACCCCATAGTTTTAGGAAAAGAAAGAATGATTACAGTGAGAGAGAGAGAGAGAGAGAGAGAGAGAGAGAAGGAGATTGAAAACAAGAAGAAAGAAACAAAAAGAGTTAAGAGATAGTATAATAGAACATGGGGAGAAAGAGGAAATGAACGGTTGTTGTTGTTGCTGGAAATATGTTGCTTAGATCAAAGAAGATGATCAGTGTTCTTTTTGCAGAAACCAAACAAACCAAAAGAGGGCAAAGGCTAAAGTAGCGAGAGAAAGAGAGGAAGAGATACTGCACTATGTTTGGGTACACTGCAAGAGGCAAGGTTATTACAGATAGATTCGGTTCGAGGTTTCAGAATAAGAAAAGAATCGTTTGTCGCACAAGCCTTTTTCTTTTTTCTCTTTTTTTTTTTCTTTTTTTTTTTTTTTTTCACGAGAAATGGGCAGTGTTGAGTTAATGAAGGCTGCACTGCATCAAACACACACATACATAATGAAGGCTGCACTGCATCACAACTCTCTCTCTCTCTCACAGAGACTGAAAACTGAAAAGTGTAATGGGACATGGGACATGATGCATCACCCAACGACAGGCCTACATGATCTTTCGTTTTGTTCTTTTATTATTTTTACACAAGCATCATAGTTGTGAATTTCATAAGGGAGAAATTTAGTTAATTGTTTGCTAATTACAAGCTGAATTTTTTTTTTTTTCGAAATACAATAAAAATGCTCTTTTAGCAGTAATAATAGAGCTTTTAAATTTCACAAAAAAAAATTTTCATATGATCTTAATATATATTTTAAGAGAATAAATAAACGAGTTTATCATTTTACTAAATTAAAAATATATTTTATTTAATATATGAAATTAGAAATATAATGTTAAATAACTTTTAAAAATAAGATTAATTAAATAAAAAAACTAACAAACAAACAAATTATTAAAAAATTATTAAACTACTAACTAAATCTATCTAAAAATGAGATTATTTATTCCAGTCCAAAAATTCATTTAAAATTTAAAAAAATATAAATAAAAATATTAAACTCGTTAACTAGATTTGGCACAAATCAAATGCCTATTTCCTAAATAGATCGAGCCTTATTCAATAAATCTAACCCACGTGTCCAACCCTCTCCAATATTTATTAATATATGTTTTATATATTTTATATATTATATTAAAAAATTAATATATGTTAAATAAGAATTTAAATATTACTTATTTTAGCTTAAACTTGAAAATATCAATTTTGTATTAATATAATCATTAATTTTTTTGTTTGTAAAATATATATATATATATGGGCATGCTGGGGCTGCCTCTTTGAAAAAATGAATGAGCCTTACATAAATAATTAATATTTCAAATCAAA